>APFE030722025.1:0-16919 GCA_000404065.3 Pinus taeda | reverse complement strand
CCCTCATCTCATGGAGGAACTCAATGCAATGGGGACCATTGCTTCCTAAGGGGGGAGGAATGATCCAGGTGGATATTGGTGGCCACCCGCTAATTCCACTTGGATCCCCTCTAATGCTTCACTCAATTTTTTCAGTTTCCTTAATTATAGCACAATTTACTATTTTTAGCAGTTTTTCGGGTCCTAAACATCCGGAGCCGTTTTGAGGCCCTAAACGACGTTTTTTTGGGAAATCTACCGCCAGTGAATTATCTATCTAAAAATCGTCTGTTCCGTCATAGTCCTCGGAGAGATCTTTCCAACGGGCTATCATGCGCATCAAACGGAGATAATACAACCAATTCGCGATCCCGAGAAGTTGATGTACCAACTTACCCAAAAATGGGGCCCACAATTTGGCGTTTCATCTTCTAGGGTCAGGTTTTGGAATGTGAAGGGGTTTCCATTGTTTCTCAACAATAAATAGGCCTTCTAGCCTCATTGTAACACAGTTCAAAGGCATGTAGCCACACATCTCTTCTCAGAGATAAGCTGCCATCGCCCTAGCTGGTTTATTTCAATTTCTGGTTGTAAGCATATTCCAGTATTTTCCATTAATGAAATGAAGTATTATTTCCACTGCATCTTTGTGTATATGGTTATCTTTGTAATTTTTTGTGTTCCTGTTTAAGTCTGGATCAAGTGTGAGGCTCAAAAATTTCAGGTTCTTTAGCTAATTCACTAGAAGCAGAAATACTACCAGTAACTTCAGAAAATGAAATTGGCTCTTGAATATACTTTGTTGTTTGTATTTGATAATTAGGATGAACAATTAGAGATGATTCTCTGGCTTCTGGTGATCCAACTCTACAGTCACTAGGTGATATGAGAGCTCGCAGCCCTTCAAGTTGGATTGGTGTATACTCAAGAGGTTTCCCCTGAAATCTATGAGATTGTCTCAGTAATTCGGCCACGATTAAATATAAAATAGTCACACGTAAACAAAGAAAATTTCAATAAAAACACCTAAAGTATATAAAGAAACAAACAACTAAATCACACGCCTAAAAAATCTAAGAGTTCAAACCACACACAAACAGTAACTTCCCGTACTAAAAACACTAGTTGGTGATGAAATCCAACTTAGTAGAAGTTTAATACATAAAGGGCGGTTGGAACAGTTACCTCAATAACCTACTTAATGAAACAGACTGGCATAAGTTTCTTCACAAAACCATCTTGAGTGAAGAGAACCCTCCAGAGAGTCCAAGTGAGTCTAGTCGATGTCTGCTCTAGGTATAGTGTGATCTTTCCTTCACCATCACCTTAGGAAATAATCTTAAGTTTATGGACACTAAGGTTACCAACAGCAAAAAATACAACTGGTGGAATAGTCTACGATCCAATTCCACGCGCAAGGGCAGAGTAACAAAGCTCAATCCCCTTGAAGGCTCCTCGACATGGTCAATCCGAGGTTTACCAAAAAGTGACCCCAAGCTCGTCGACAATGGTTAATACGAGGTTTACCATTTATAATATGCACAAATCTTCTATCTCTCTCAATGAAATAGAATTGATTGTCTCAAAGGTTCGGACATGATCTTGTGATTGACTCCTTTAAGAGAAGCTTCCTAGAATGTATCAATTACAATTGGATTTATTTCCTATCGCAAGATGTATCTACTTGTTTGTTTTAACTACCTTGGAGAGTTAATTACTCCCTACTCCAAGATACTAGCCTAAGCTATATTGGTGATAAGAGCCTTAGAAGTAGAAAATATTAATAGATCAATTTTAATTAAGCATTGCTTCTAAGGGTTGCTCTTTAAGTCGATAGGTATGGAAATGAAACTTTGATGGTGTGAAGGCTCGACTCGAAACACACTAAAAAAATGCACCTAAAATGATAAGCAATTCGTTTTTCTTTCAATGAAATTCTAGCTAAAAGAAAGAGTTTGAGAATGCAATTCTTTAAGAAACAATTCTTTCTTTCAACATGGAAATGCAAAGAAAATCTTTTTGTTTTTTAATAAGAACTCAAAACGAGACAAATCACTAATGCTCACAATAAATCCCTTTCACTTTTCAAGTCTCGAAACTACAAGAAACAATTTGCTTCAAAAGAGATCTACAAGTTCTATAAAAACACTCAAAACTACAAAAACTAATTTTGAGATCTAAAAACATTAAAAATCTAATTGAATAAAAGCTTCAATTCTTTTTGAGGATGTTTTACTTAGTTGTTCAGTAAACTAACGCTTCATTCGCACAGAATAAGAAACCAATAAAAAAACATCCAGATATGTTTTCTTTTGTAAAAATGAAATTCAAAACTTGTAACAAAGTTTGTTCAAAGATTTGCAACGAGAAAACTAAATATGTTTCTCACAAAGGATATATTTCACAACCAAGTCAGACTCATCAAGAAGACGAAAAGAGACGAGGGTGATCTAAGGTTTCTCAAGTTTATGATATTTGAGTCACTACAGAGACAAAGTGAAAACCACTCCATGCATGCAAAACTTCTAGAAAATCATCCAAAACAAAATTACTATCGGAGCTCACTCACAAGAGATTTTTGAAAGGAAAAATACACATCTGGGTAGACAATAAGAATCTTAAATGAAACCTAAACTTAATTGTAAGAAGATATTTTAGGTTTTTCAAAAAAAATTATAGGGTCCGCAGGCTCCAGAAAAAACATGTGCGGTTCCGCTTTGTTTACTAAAGGAAAAGTGTGGAGATGTCTGCACTGTCTGTAAAGAGAAAGTGCAGTCCCCTGAAAACTTCGAAAAAAAACAAAAAATAATCTAGATTCTAAAAACTACCCAAGCCAGTATACATCAATCAAAAACCAGAAACGAAACAATTTTCTCAAGTCAAAACAGAGGAAAACCAAAAACCAAATACCATTCTCCAGTGGAGTCGCCAATTTGTTGGCCGGATAAATCAATCTTGTGGACAAGGCCAATCTCCTTAGTATCAGAAGATAGTCTAGCAACAAACAGACAAACAAACCTATATTTCTCTAGACATATGCTATTTATAAGTAAATACTACAAAGGTGTTAAGATCCTACCTTAGATCCAATGCTTGTTCATTGTAGTCATCCTTCAATCATTCGAAAGAGTTACCTTTGAGGACCTACAATCACAAACAATCAAACATAAAATAGCACCTGCATAGCAAATATCATAAATAATGTCTATTATGGTGATCAAGAAATCCATAAAATATACCATGAATCAACAGCTTATTGAGAAAAACAAATTTATTTGTATTAACTTTGAAGTAGAAGAACCTTACAACCTTTTCAGCCTTAATGTTGAACAAGCTCTTCCGGTAGTCTGAAATGGGAATTTCCTTTACTTTGACAAGCCTTGCACTCTTCCAAATGAGATCTTAGAGGTATGTAATCTTCCCTCATAAAAACTCAACTAAAGAAGACTAAGTTCCAACAACATTTTCCCTCAAAAAATAGTAAGCTTCTAACTCCGAGTTAACCAGCCCTATGCTTCTTTTTATAGTGCAGAGGAGGAGGTTACAGTTCCACCTATGAAGGAATAGAATCCTCCTTCAAAGGGATAAGCTCCTCACATCAAGGGGTTAGCTCCTTAAGGTGTGGGATACATGAACCTTAAAAGGGCAAACTTGCCACCTCAAGATTCCTTCTAGAAGCTTCTAGAAATAACTGAAAGTGAGTTTTTCAGAATATACGTGTGCCTTTTAACTTTTACAGGGGTCCGCAACTTTAACACAGAGACAGTATGGTCAAGTGCACCAGAGACATGACCATTAGGTGCGGGACCTCAGGTAATACTAAGAGAAAGTGCGGAACCAGAGTTTTACAAACTTTTGAGAGATTTTCTTTTATTTTCAAGGCTTGACATGAGGAACTGATGTTTTAGACTTGTGAGGAGGAAAGTATGAGTGGTAATGAACTCACACAGATAGCAGAATGTCAAGGTGACAATTTTCAGTGCAACAAAGTGTATGTGAGAGAAATGCATAAATATGACATTACACTTAATGTTATTTTTCATCCCCGCTCATTTCCTTTCATATTAATTTCTAATTTAATTATATAGCTCCTAAATACCTTTTCCCCTGTATTATTTAAATCCCCTATGTATTATCCCCACCCATAGTTTAACTATGAACTATAGCTTTGTTCTTTCCCCCCGACAAAACCCACTTAACCCATCAATTCTTTGCACAGACCATTTAAAACCTTCATTAACTTCACCTAATTCCCTATTCCCATGATTAAACCCCGCATTAGTCACAAACCGTCATGATTAAAACCCCTGCCCCCCCTCCTCAACTCATGTTCATTTTCTCCACACAAATTTTCCACCCGACTGCTGTTTGTTCAGCTGCCCCATCATCTAATGGTCCACAACCATATCAGGTGAGCCCGATGACCGATTGTTACCCACTTGATAAAGTGGTTTTACCTCGAACCCCAAATGCTATGTGTCAGGAAAGGAGGTAGATCAGGTGACCCCTCCTCAAAACAGCCTTCACCACAAAAGTGGTGTGATGGGCTAGGAAATAGCCTCCCTACTCAAACTGATGAACCATCACTATTCACTTAAATAATCCCGCACCAAATTTAAAAAGTTTCCCGTTAAAACCCTAAAAACCCTTGTTTTCATTCCTTTTGCCCTGTTTCACAGTAAAACCTATCAAACCCTTTTGGCACCACCATGAACCTCTACAACACAATTCGACCTCCGATTACTTTCAAAACATTGCCATGACTCCTTCCCCATACATCCCTGTGCAACAAAGCCATCAATTGCCTTTCCTGCCAACATATGTTTTCTTAATGATTGTTGTATTTTGCAGGTAATTAGCAAAAGACCAGAGCTTAGATAAAAAAAAATTGATACTAGTCACAAAACTTGTTTACTCTAAGACTTGAAAAGCAATTTATTCAAAAGCCTATATTAAGAAGAAGAAGACAATTATACATAGAACAGAGAAGAAATGATTCACACAGAGACATTGACTATCAAAATAGAGGAACTAGAGAGGGTACACAGTTAGAAGACAAACAGATAAAACATACAGAAAGTTGACCAATATCCAACCAACAAACCCTGATACATGGAAAAGCAAAATAAATTACTGTTCAAATACACAATTAAAATGTAAAGTAAAAGTAAAAACAGAGTAAAAGGAAAAAGATAAATCAACCAAATAAAAGTATATCAATGTCAAAGTGTATGAGATGAAAGCCAAAAGTGAATGAAGCTTCCAGCGTGAAAGATCAAAAAACAAGGCAACATAAAGGGCTAAAGATCAAACCATAAAGGCTCACAGTACCAAGATCCACCTGGCTTCTGATACGAGTTGGTAACCTTAGTTGCTACTCCTAGGGATCTACACAGGTGTCTGCAGAGGGGAATCCCATGGCACCTGAGGTTGACGTTGTATCACTCTCAATGGTACTACTGGAGGGCACCCTTGCGAAGCTTGGGGGCTTGCACTAGTGCAGGATGTTGTTAGGAGGTTAGCATAACTTCCTCTATTACCTTCACTGTTAGGACTAGGTCGTCATTATCCCAGACTATCTTCGGAAGGCACCTTACTTCACTTTCTCGTATTTTGGTGTCTGGTCCTAATCATCCGGAGCGGAAATACTTGGAAGTTGTTTGAATGGCTGATATCTTTAGGGACTTTATAGTGTGTTCTCTGTGCTCCTAGTTGGCATAGCTTTCAATCTTTTGAGTCTTTAGTTAGATCTTAACAAAAAATTCAAAGTGGCTGGCCGATCGCCTAGACGGTCTCGAAGACTTCGTGGTCTTTCACCACCATGTTTAGAGCCTTCACCTAGAAGGCACAGAGGTAATACTGCTGGTGGGTTTCATCCCGTGTCAGCTAATGCATCGTGGATTGATCCTCCCATCGGGGGCATCAGTGTTCAAGATAGACCTGGTACTTCCACAGGACAAGAGAGAAATACTCCAGTACTTTCTCGAGTTCTCTTTTGGATGCAAGATAACATAGAGGTAGAAGAACTCCTAGAGTCATTAGTGGTTCCGAATTCTCCCCTACCTCCTAGTCATCCGGAAGTATTACAATATGTTGGGTCTCCAACGCATCGACCATCAAGTCTAGGTCACATTACGCACTTACCATCGATGACCAGTACTGGAAGCATGGCTTCTACTACAAGTGCTACGACTATGCAGACTCCAATATCTGTACAAGGGGGAGGAACTATTTCCATCCCCTCCGCTTCTTTATTTGGGTCTTTTGGTAGCACATCTTTAGTTGGGACTACCTCCATTCCTTTTACGAGTGGAAACTCCCAAACCAATGCTTTTAGTTCTGGATTTTTCCCATTTGGCACCCATTCACAGGGTATTTCGTCAGTTTTGTTTAGTGTCGCCACATCCATGATGGGTGGATCGGCTTCATTCCAGGGTTTTCCTTTTGGAAGTGGTCATATACCACATTCCAACCCAACAATTAGATCTATGCCTTTCTCTTCTTTAGGACAAGGTAGCAATCCTTTTCAAGGTTGGGCTAACCCTGCGGTTAGTAGTATGGGAACTGGGAATTCGTTTCTCGGCCAGCAAGGGAATGGGCTATACTCCACGGTTAGTTCATCTCAAATTATTCCTCCCCTAGCCTCTGCTTGGGATCATTATTAGGGGTTGTCTGCTCCTTATAATCCTTTAGGAGGAAGCTTCGCCGGTTATGGAGGTGTTGCGGCTGGAGTTGGTCAAACTCCGAGTTATGCTAGATCGCAAGGCATGCCTTTTGGTTCAACTGGTTCTGTAGGTTACTTCGGGCAGCCTGGTGCCTTCCAAAATCCAGGCCAATCTTTTCAGAACTTTGGGAGTTCTGCCCAGTCTGGGTGGAACCCCCAAGGTCCTCCTAGGCTTCCGTTTTTGGCAACTTTGAACTTGCCAGACCTCACAAAGTTAACAAACGATCCAATCAAATATAATCCGGCCTCACCTCCGGTCCCAAACAAACTCCCTTCAGATATTCCAAAATTCGAAGGGAAGAGCGGTGAGGACCCAGGCGACCATGTGACTACATTCCATTTGTGGTGCTCGTCGAACTCCCTTATTGATGATTCAGTTAGGTTGAGACTTTTTCAGCGCACCTTGACTGGTAATGTAGCCAAATGGTATATAGAGTTGCTAGGGGGTAGCTTTACATCTTTTGCCAACTTAGCTAATATTTTCTTAAATCATTTCCAGTTGCGCATCCGTTATCATGCCGGAACTGAAGTTCTGGCCAATTTTCGTCATGACACGGCAACTCACATTTCTGACCATATTCAGGAATGGAGACGGAGAAAGAGGCTCATTAAAGCCAAAATCCCTCCAAAGTACCATCTAGAATGGTTTTTGAAATCTTTACAACCTGAGATCTCTAAGGATGTCTCGATGTCTGGAGTTTACTCTGAGGAGCAAGCTATTTTTAGGGCCCAGCAATTAGAATTGATCTACTCTCAGTCTGGGATCCTACAAAAATACTTTCCAGATGCTCCTGCGTCAAAGGTTGACATAGCCAAGTCGAAGCCAGGTCCCCATGGGGATGGTATCGTTGGATCGATAGACATGAATGTGGTGAACTTGTTGAGCCAATTGCAACAGTTGTCATTGCAAACTGCTTCAAACAACCAAGTCACATCGTCTACTACTTCGTCTTCCCAACCCTCTTCGATTAATGCCGTCCAATCTGATAACCCCAAAGGAAATCAAAACTCCAATGGGAAAAAGAAAGGACGAGGTAAGAAAAAGAATCAGGATGGGAAGGCTGACACAAATAAATGTGGCAATAATGTTGGTGGGGGTAGAAATGAGTGTAAAAAGAAAGTCAAGTTTCCATGCAAGTTATGTAGTGGAGACCATTTAACTCATCTATGCTGGAAGATTCAGGAAGCTCAGCACTTGTTAGGGTAGCAAGGGGCTTCTAGTTCTCAAGCTGTGTTAACCAACCCGTTTCCCCAAGGGCAGCACTTGCTTGCTGGTGCGAGTTCAAATCCTGGTACCTCCTTGGGGGCCAGCCAGGATGACAAAAAATCATCAAACGTTTTCATGATGGGTTCTAATGTACATGTGGCTACTTGGTCACGTGATTACGGTGAAGCCGAAACTTCCAAGGACAAAACTACTCCCAGAAATACCGACCTTCATATTGAGGGACCCCCCGTTGAGACTATACTACGGATACCAAAATGTTCCCCCAAACGCGCGACTATCAATCCTAATGCTAGGGCTGTGCAAAATTATTCCATTGTGGAGGATCTGGCCCAAAGTCCATGTGCCATGTCTGCTTTAGAGGTTCTCTAGTTGTGTCCGGCTTAGCGAAGTGCTTTACTCTCAGAAATTGGGGCAGTTGATCCAACCAACTCTTTAGTGCTCACTTTTGACATGTTAAATGTCAAAAAGCGACTCCCTCATCACATGGCTTTCTAGATAAAGTCTAGATACCGAAAGATTAATATTTTTCGCACTGTTATTGATGAAGAAGCTTCCACGTGCGTCATGTCGATGTCTTTCTGGAAGGCCATTGGATCTCCTTCGGTTGTTCCTTCACCTACCCTTCTGACTGCGTTTGATGGGAATTCTCACAAGCCACATGGGATTATCCTGGCCTTTCCTATATGTGTTGGAGGAAAGGTCGTCAATGTTGAAGTAGAGGTCATAGATGCTAACCTAGACTATAATCTCCTCTTGGGAAGGAATTGCATATATGAGATGGATGTGTCATTTCAACTCTATTTCATGTCATCTGCTTTCCTCATGAAGGGAAAATCATTAAGGTTGATCAATTCGATTATTGTGCAGTTGATCCTCAAGCAACTTCTGACTCTACTGTCCCCTTAGTGGATAACCCTCGTCCACCTACGGAGAATCTAGGAGTTGGGATGTATTCCTCATTGATGGGTAATTTTGAGTTTCCCTCTCCTATCGCTCAAATCAATGTCATTTCATCATCCAAGGAGTCTCCTCGAGAAGGGTTCTTCCGAACTCATTATTTTTCGAACCCTTGGACCTTGCCTTCACCTATGACCACATTAGTTGAAGGACAAGTAAATGGAATGGCATCCCCTATGTCTACGGCTGAGCTTAGATACCAGTCTATTGTTAACTTTGTAGACGACCACTCTGCTCCTTCTTCCGAAGAGGAGTTTGAGGGTTATGTCACCCCAGCTTGGGCCTTTGATTCCACCTCCGCCTTGGACTGCTTAGATATGGTTTGACCTTCTGAAGAAGCAATCTTCGAAGTGATGATGGGTGTAGATCAACCTTGGGAAGACTTACACCATCGTTCATATTTCCTTCCTCCATTGCAGGAAGTGGAAGCTAGGTTCTCCAAGCTATTCACTAGTGATGTTTGTAAGATATCGAATCCTTTGGCTCCAACACACTTTCGTGCTGAAGGTAATATGTTGGTGATCTCAGAAACGATATCTATAAACATATCTAGGGACCCTAACGTGATTGAGAATCTCTTCATCGGAATTGAATGTTCCCGTGAAGAAGTGCAAATTTACACCGACCTTTTCAACGAATTTCGAGACGTATTTGCTTGGTCTTATGAGGAAATGTCTGGCATTGATCCTTCTATATTTCAACATGAGATGAAGACATTCGAAAATGCTAAGACGGTTTGTCAAATAATTCAACCGGTTAATCCTAGGAAAGCAGCAGCCATTAAAGCCGAAGTAGAGAAGCTGCTCAAGGCGGGTTTTATATACCCTATTCCTCTTACCGATTGGGTTTCTAATCCAGTCCTTGTAGATAAAAAGCAAGGAACAATTTGAGTATGCATCGACTTTAGGGACTTAAACAAAGCTTGTCCGAAAGATAATTACCCCACACCATTCATTGATCAAGTCATTGACGAGTGTGTGGGTAATGAGACTTTTTCGTTCATGGACGGTTCTTCTGCTTATAATCAAATTTACATCTGTCCTAAAGATCAACATAAGATGGCTTTTATATGTCCCTGGGGTACCTTTGCATACAGAAAGATGTCATTTGGTCTCAAAAATGCTGGAGCCACTTTCCAACGGGCCATGTCATATGCTTTCCACGACATCAAACATATCATCGAAGCATACTTGTACGATCTCGCTGCTCGTTCTCGAAAAAGAACTGGTCATCCCAGTCACCTTCGAATGGTTTTTGAGCAATGTCATTTTTATCAAATCTGGTTGAATCCCAACAAGTGCATTTTCGCGGTTACATGTGATCGGTTGTTAGGGTTCATCGTGTCAAATGAAGGGATTAGGGTTGATCCCTTCAAGGTAGAGGCGATAGTCTAGTTTCCTCCCCCATCCTCCATTCGATAACTTCAAAGTCTTCAAGGGAAGGCTAATTTCCTCAGACAGTTTATAGCGAACTACGCCGAGATCACGAAAGGGTTTATGCGTTTGCTCCGCAAAGGGGTTCCATTCGTGTGGGACGACTTTGCACAGCGGTCGTTTGATGCTTTGAAAAATGCATTAGTCTCTGCCCCGATTTTGAGTCCACTAGATTATGGTAGGGACTTCCTTTTATATCTCACTGCAACAGAATCAACCATTGGTATGGTTCTTGTTCAGGAAGACGATGCTGTCATAGAGCATGTGGTTTATTACTTGAGCCAAGGCTTGATAGGTCCTGAACTTCGCTATTCTCCGGTTGAGAAGTTCGCCTTGGCAGCTGTCCATGTTGTCCAGCGGCTCCGTCATTATATTATGCTACGCAAAACTTTTCTCTTGGCAACAGTCAATCCATTTTAGTTTGTCCTCAGTAGGCAAGTGATTGGGGGAAAATATAATCGATGGATTGTCATTCTACAAGAATTTGATCTCGAGTTCTTGTCCGCCAAGTCCAAGAAATCTATGGTTTTTGCCAAGATAGTTTCTGAGCTGCCTTGTTGAGAGGATACTCCTTACGAGGAAGGTTTTCTCAATGAAGACTTATTCCTCATCTCTTCACTCGACCTTGGTATGGAGATATCATTGTTTATCTCCAGACTTTGAAGTTTCCCTCTACTTTCTCTAAGGATGAACGTCACCAATTACATCACCTCGCTAAAAATTACGTTAT
Source organism: Pinus taeda (assembly GCA_000404065.3). NCBI lineage: Eukaryota > Viridiplantae > Streptophyta > Pinopsida > Pinales > Pinaceae > Pinus > Pinus taeda. The sequence continues at coordinate 5,868 of APFE030722025.1, read as the reverse complement.
CATTAATGATACATTATACCGTCGGGGGGTTGATTCAATCCTTCGGCATTGTTTAACCTTAGAGGAGGCAGAGTCAGTGCCAAATGATTGCCACAATGGAGCTTGTGGTGGTCATCTATCAGGGCTTTCTACAACTCAACGTATCTTGTGTGTCGGCTATTTTTGGCCTTCGCTCTTCAAAGATTGTGTTGAAGCATTCAAACGCTATCACCCGTGCCAAGTTTATACTCGAAAGATGTGCACACATCCAACTCCTCTTTTTCCTGTTATGACTATCGGTCCCTTTACTAAGTGGGGTATTGATTTTACGACTTGTCATCCACCTCCAGTGGCGAATCACAAGTATATTATCGTGGTGAATCAGATTATCTCAAGGTTCAGTATCCCGAGAGAAATTGTCACTGACCATGGCAGTCATTTCCAGAATCAACTAATGTCCGAATTGGCTCTCAAACTAGGTTTCCGGCAGGAACATTCATCTCCTTATTATCCTCAGGCCAATGGATAAGTCAAGGTAGTAAAAAAAACTCTTAAGACGAGCCTGCAAAGGACAATTGATAAAAATAGATCCAATTGGCATCTTATGTTGTATCCAGCTCTATGGGCATACCAAACATCCATCAAGACTACTACAGGTTTTACACCTTTTCAGTTAGTTTATGGGTTGGAATCTATCTTTCCAGTCAAATGTGAAATTCCATCTCTTAAGTTAGCTATTGAGCTCCTTCCAGAGACCTCTTGTCTCGAAGAGTGCCTCCTTCACTTGGAACATCTCGATGAGCAGCATCGAGATCGAGCCACAGGAAATGAGGCTCATAAGAAAAGGGTTAAAACCCAATATGATAAAGTTGTCCATCCTTGTGCCTTTTCTGAAGGTGACCTCGTCTTGGTCTACGACCAAGATAAGGACACCTTGGGGGCAGGCAAATTCAAACCTTTTTGGTACGGTCCCTTCATAATTAAACAAATTTTAACAAAAGGGTCATATGAGTTAATCGATTTTGAAGGAAACAAATTGGCAGAACCCCCGAAACAGGCTCTACCTTAAGAAGTACTTTGCTTAAGTAGCAGCTAGGCAATCGCTTCTTTGTACATTATGTATATTTGTACATATTTTGTCGAGAGTTTGTGATATCAACACTTTTTGGTCTGATTTGGAAGGTGTTGATGGATAACTTGGTCTATTTTGGATTCGCCAATGGTGCTAGTCGGCACACTCGGAATCTCACTTCCGTAGCTTGGGTACTGTATTATCCAACTGGTCAATTGATGGTATCAAGGGGAGTATGCATCGGTCCTACCTCAAAAAATATGGTTGAGTATACTACCGTCATTAATTTGCTATCTGAGGCAATTTATCACGAAATTGACTCGCTGGTAGTTTATCTTGATTCACAATTGATAGTGTCACAATTAAATAACATTTATCGGGTAAGAGATCCATGTTTATATTGCCAGTATTTAAGGGTGAGGTTGTTGCAAATATCATTTACTTATATTAATTATTTGCATATTCCAAGATCTCATAATTGGTTAGTTGATTCTATTGCTAATTGAGCATTAAACTGACACATCAATCATTCATCACAATAAATTAACCATCAAAAATTCAAACTGTATATATATATATATCATAAAGCATATCGAGTGTACATAAGTCTGTCCAAAAAATATACAAAATTGGGACTCAAATGCCCATAATCATGTCTAGTGCATCTAATGCCTCAGCTCAGGATGAGCGGCTAAGTATGCATCTATTGTATTTGCCCACACACCTAAAAGTGCGAACCCAGTCTCGTGGCATGCCAACCACATGATGCTGCATATCCTCAGGAAGATCCTCTATGGCTGCCATCGGTACTTTGTGAGTCAGTCTCACCAAGTGTTGCTAAACTGTGTGTAGAGTTTGCTCCATGTCTGTAGCTGCCTCTTCGACCCCTTGGCCACGATGTTTGTGCTATGGGAACTCATCTCGTCGTACTGGCCCAATATCTGGAACATGATCATCATATTAGTCATTTGAATCCTACCAAAAACATTTTCAAAGTTCATTATTATATTTGGAAAAAAAAAAATCATAGCATCAAAAATCACTTACCAATGTCGCCCCATGCTGCGGTCGATGGTAATGTTAGATTGGGATCTCCTTGAAAATCCAACCCAACATAGGGGTAGTCATCAATGGCGATGATCTGCTGATCCCAACAGGAAAAGAAGTTGTCATCAAAAGTAGTCCTTGGGACCTCCCCAACTCCCAGATGTTTCATTAGGCCAGCCCACCTTCCCATTCAAGGATCTCGTGGGGTGCTGATTGAAACTGGCACTCTGGGACGAAGTGCAAGGACTCTCTCGAAAAAGAAAGGACACAAAATAGTCCCGTCACCAAAGTTTTTGGTCTGTCCTCTCTTGATAGAAGTGAGTTGGATTTTAATGCTAGCCAGAAGAGGAGTACACCAATCGAACAAAGAAGTGAGACAATCAACTACCATGCTCATGGTTAGCCGTGAAGCTTGGTGCAGAGAAGACGATCCATTCACTCGAGCTATGGTGAACAAGATTATCCTCAGTGATAGACTCACCACATGTGTGATGGAAATTTGACTTCCGACTTTCTTCGGGTGTCTCGGGAAATTTATCTGTACGTAGTCCTCGATTGAGAGACTCCTCCATGTTCTCCCCCGGGAATGTACTACCTCTCCCCTTCGGGAAAGGCCTGTGAAGAAATAAATATCTTCCACTTCTATCCTGAGTGGCATCTGGTCAATCATAAAAGCATCCTCCTCGATGTTCGAATAATCAAGAAGCATCTCGAGCATATGTGTGTTTTCTTTCATATTTGGCAATTTGAAGAACTTCAGCAAACCACATCCCCGTATGCATCCAAAGCCTCAGGATTGCTCATGACTTCATCATCTATTGTGGTATGCTCTCTTCTCGCCAAGTGACTGGAATTCTAAAAGAAAAATCAATTTGAACCATTAGTTTTTGTGTTTGAAATGTCCGCGGTGTATGCGCGGGTCCCTTTACACACAGTCGCGTGTAGGGCCCGCGTGTATGTGGGTTTCATATTACTAACCTGCGTATACGCTGCGAAGGAATTTTTGGCAAAAACCCAATGGTAAAACATTAATTAAAACTTCTAAAACTAGTCACAATCAATTACAAGATAAGAATAAGAGTTACCTGGAGAGTTTGGAAGAATTTGAATGGTTGAATTTGGCATATGGGAAGTTTGCTCCTTTTGCTCCACTTCTCTGCTCTCAAACTCAAATGGTGAAAATGGTGAGTCCAAAACCCCTTTTATAAGCTTTGAAAATGTCAATTTTTTCCAAAACTTGATTTTGTTTGGTCTCATGTAACTTTTAACTTGGGAGCTTGGAATGTCAAGAATGGTTTGACTTTCAGGACATTTTCGACATTTTCGACAATTTCGAGACGGTTCCATGACTACTGACCCGTCATGGCACGTATTATTTTCTCACTGGCATATAGGTTAAGGAAGCCATTTTTCCGTTGCATTATGCATACTAGCCTCCCTGTCGATACACTTGTCATAGGTTCGATCCCATCGTGTTATGGTTCGCAAACCACCTTCACTCGCCGATTCTTTAAATCATGACACGATGGTAGAGTCATCCTTTACATGGGCATCCTAGTTAGCACCTCACTGACATTTGTTGCCCATGTTTCTCCGATTTGAGTAGGCTCAGGAGTCCTCTGTAGTCCCGCCATGACTTATAGGATGAAGACTCATTCCTCTTTGCTTCTTCGTTTCATTCTGGCCTTATACCCTAAAGGCTCCTTTGTGTTGAGTTGTACTACTACATTGCATTTTGACTATTTGCACCTTTTGGCCTTAAGCCAGCTTCACTTGGACTCGTGTTTAAGCCAGCTTTTGACCATGACGACTGCAAAATCAAACTTGCATACCTTTGACTTCTGCAGCTTGACACACCTTGACTTGTGGAAGGAACACACCTTTGAGTTTCTCTGGCCAGTTTTCGCCTCCCTGCATTGAGCATAGGAATGTTCCAATCCCAGGAACTAGATCATCTGCTTCGCTGACACTAGTTCTTTCCACTGTACCATAGAATTCTTTTATTATTTTTCCAGCTTAAAAGAAAAATACCAAAAAAATTATATATTCCAAAACGAGCAGGAATGGGACAATATTTCCATTTATTGTTAGCAGCTAGAATTAGTCGTGTCGCCCTTGAACAAAGCACTCAAAGCAAAGTCTCCTCCATTTGGGTGGGATTTAGTTTGACTTAAGTATGCCTTAACCTTGTTCTTGAGTCAGTTCTCCCCCGATTGGTTATCTCTTCCATGTTGGCATTATGGCTCAGTTCTAGAGCTATGGCACGAGTGTTGTCCTTGATGGCAACTCTCTTTGGTAACAGATCTCAGTTCAGGCACTCAGAAAGTAGAAAAAGACATATACGCATGTTCATCTAGACGAAGGCGCGTATACATGCGGGTTATACATTACAAAAGTGCGTATATGTTGGGGATCATTCTTTTGGACTTTGGGAGTTAGATCTTGGAACTTGAGCCTTTACTTTGGACCATGGCGTCTCGTCAGATGTGTTGATCCCTAGTTTTTGGTTCATGGTATTGGATTGTTATGGTTTTGGACCATGGTATTGGGGAAGGCTTAAGGCTATAAAAGAGGAAGGAGATCTCGTGACAAATCACTAATTGGAATTATAATTTGAAGATCTGATAAAGAGCTAGACCTTGTATATTGGGTGGTGATGCAGATCTGGATCTGAAGGAAGGAGGAACCTTAGCGCAAAAGGAAGGATAAGTTCTATTCATGGGTCATAATCTTTAAGCTTCAATGATAGTATCTTTTGATCTGCTAGATGCAACGCTTGCTTGATCTATCTGTTAATATGGGTTAATTAATGATTGAATAGTTGAATGAGTGAATTATCCTTTGTAAGATCTGTACGCAGGTTCAGTAAGGCAAAGACGCGTATACACGTAGTTTCAGTGAAGTAAAGGAGCGTATATGCAGGCTGTTCCATACGCAGATGCGTATGCACGCTAGTTTCAGGATTTTGAAATAACGTATATAATATAAGTTGTGATCTAGCTACTTCTGACTATTGCTGCTGTGGTCTGGGTTTTGATTTCTGGTGTATGGTTTCTAGTACTGTGTTTTGGGTACAGCTGTAAGGAGAATATCTACTTGATTCAGATCTAATTTGTGAAAAGGAGATTGGTTGATTCTTGATGATTGTTTGATGTTCATGGATCCAGCCTGAAAATTGATGAAACGTGGTCCCTGGAAGAAAGAGAAGGTTGTAGCCTTCTGTAGGCCAACACCTACGTACTAGTATCTTGGCTAGTGCAAGAGCAAAGGGGGTTGTAGCTCCCTTCCAGGAGAACCTGGAAAACGAGAGAGGGTTGTAGCTCTCTGCAGGTTGTAGCCTGCATACTGGTAAAAAGACTGCACCAGTATATTGTAAAAGAAGTTTCTTATTGAAAAGAAGATAGAGACGAATTGCAGCAGGTGGTTTTCACCCACATTGGGTTTCCACCTTATATCTTGTGTTCTTGTGTGTGACTATTTCTCTGCTCTGTTTTACTATCTCTGGTTACTGTTATTTGATTATGCATCACAGATTAACAATCATCATCAGAAAAGATTAAGTAAAGTAAAAGCTGACTTTGTATACGCGGGTTTCCTTCTGCATAATAGCGTATATACGCAGGTTAATTAAACAGAAGTAGCGTATATCAGTTGTTTTGAAAAAGGAATAATTACCTTGATAATACTGATTCACCCCCCCTCTCAGTATTATTTCCAACAATTGGTATCAGAGAAGGTCCTTCAAAAGAAGCTTGATCGCTTGAAGGAAG
>APFE030722023.1:0-42545 GCA_000404065.3 Pinus taeda | reverse complement strand
GAGATAAACATGTTTTCAAGTGACTTTCTCTCTCTTTGAAGTTTTGACATGAAGAGCAGAGGTATGGGGCTTGACAAAGAGGACAATGTGGCTATTGATGAGGCCACATAAACTGCAGATAGTCAAGGTGACAAAATTCAGTGTAACAGAGTCTTTCCTCCATCAGGATGGGACTTAGTCTGGATTTAGGGAAGCCATAACCTCATTATTGAGTCATTCCTCCTCTGGTTGGTCATCTCTTCCAATCTTATGGAGAGTTTTTTAATGCCTCCTGCATTACCAACTTATACAAAGTTATTTTGTGTTGCCATAAAGTCATATCAAGTTGTGTTTTTGTTCAAGGGAAGTAAACCTTTTGTTGGCCATTCTGCGGTTTCTCTTGAGTCATTTTTATTAGCCATACCCGGTCCATCAAGTTATTGTTAGTATCACATCATCTACATGCTCCTTCACTCGTGCTGGTTAAGAAGATCCCTATTGACTTCTTACTGGTGGGTCTTCTCTTATCAACTCCAAAACATTTCTCTGAGAGTAGACCTAGAACCGTACCTTGACCCTATTTACATCATTGATAGGTGACCTTGTGCTCAATATCGATCAATATTATGGGTCTTTGACTGAGTGGTTTCCCTTGTGTTCAACATTAGATTACATTGGCTTGAGGGGGCCTGACCCAGGTTCAGAGTTAATTAGCCAAAAAAATCCCTACACTACTGGCCCTTTCAGCAATAGCCCGTGGAGCACAGATTGAGGTTTCACCCGAAGCAGTATGGGGGATGCTAGAACCAAGTTTCTGCACCCTTGGGATGATTGAGGGGTTGATTTAGTCCAACTATGAGTACCTTCACACAGCTTACTTCGTACACTTCCCTGCCTTGCGAGGCCTTCGCGCGGCCCTAACCAGGGGCTAAAGTGCTTTCGCTACTAAGGCAACGATCGGCGCTACTTCCCCAGTTACCCCACAGATCTTACTTATCTTCTTATAACTATTATTTAACTTCACGTAAAAAAAGATTTTATCTTATATTCACTTAATCAACACAACCATATAAGTTTGTGCATCATATAAACAACAGAAATGTAATTTATACCTAATACATTGAATGCAGAAAACAGTAAATAAATACATAGGAATGGTATAAAACTTCTCTTTATTAATGCATCAATCAGTTATAGACTCAACCTGCCCTATGCACTTAGCTGCAAGGGTCTGTGCACTCAGCTGCGGACTACTAGGCCTCTGCGCACTCAGCTGTAGAGCCTTTTGCTACTATACGACCCAAAGACTTGACTCTACACTTAGATATGACTCAATTCTTCATCTTTCATTCATGAATCTACTTGACTTAATTGATTCTCCTTCTTACAACTTAGAGCCTTGCTCTATTTATACAATCCCATGGTCCGCAGACCATGGGTAGATCTCTAAAGCTGACATTACATTACAAAAATTAGGGTGGACAACCTTATGACTCATTTACAAGCTCGCGCTCCACGCCCACAAAACGTGGAGTCTTTACATCGGATTTAGTCAAAATCTGGGCTTTAAGCCCCAAAACTTCCCTTTGGTGATCCCGTGCCCAACATGCCGCCAACATGCCCCCAACACAAACATCATGACTTGCCCTCGAGTTACTTTGTTGGTGCAGAGATCTTTGCACAGAGACCTCCTAACTCTGCCTGGACTGCTGCAAGGTCAGCAACGTACTGAGCGACTGCCTGTTGTACCTCCTGGACGTATTGTTTAGAGACTGTTGTATTTGAATTGCTTCCCTGTACCTAATTATAGTCCCACACCTCCTTTTAGCTTCCTGGAGCACTAAGACTATGCTTCGGTCAGCTAGTCAGGTAGCCGAGCCACCCATGTATGGCTTCAACCAAATGCCATTCACTTTTCCAGGGAAATTTTATCCATTTAACTTTACCAACTGCACCGCACCTCCATATGTGACCTCCTTAATAACATACGGTCCCAACCAATGCATTTTGAATTTTCCCAGGAATTTATCAAACTTAGTATCATACAATAACACCAAATCATTCACCTTGAAAGTGCGTAACTTAATATGTTGATCATGCCAGGCCTTTTCACACTTCTTTTGTACCTGTTGGTGAAAGCCAGAAAAAAATGGTTCTTACTCGAGTTCCTCCAATTGCACGAGCCTCTCCTCCAAGGCTTCGCAGTTCATTGTACCTGTGATTGATACTATGCATAGACTAGGCATGTTGTATTCCATCGGCATTAGAACTTCCACTCCATAGATGACCTGGAGAGGTGTCTACTCTGTTAGTTTCTTGCATGTTGTCCTATAAGCCCATAATACTGTAGGTACACACAGGTCCCAATCACTTCACTACGTGTTGTATACTTTGGTTAGCGTAGTCTCTAGTACTTTGTTAAATGCTTCTACTATTCTGTTGGCTTGTGGGTGATATGGTATGCTTTTCTAATGATACACCTGAAACTCTTTTGTCAACGTGTTGATCATCTTGTTCAAAAAATATGTACCACGGTCGCTTATCAAGATCTTCGGACATCCAAATCATGTCAATACATGTTCAAATAGAAACTTTGTGGCTATGGTGGCCATGCAATCTTTTATTGGCTGGGTGTCTGCCCAACGAGTCAGGTGCTCTATCGCAGTGATAATATATCTCGCACCCATTTTTCCTTGAGGTTTGATAGGTCCTAGGAAGTCGATCACCCACTTTTCAAAGGGCTGTAGCGTCATTTGTGGATTCAAAGGCATCTCGTCCCTCCGCGATGGTTTACCTATTCTTTGACATATATCACAGGCCTTGGAGTGTGCTTTTGAATCTTGATGAAGGGTCAGCCAACACAACCCTACACGGAGAATATTCTATGTGGTCGCTCTCTCGGGATAATGTCCTCCCGCGGTGCCCCCAAAGTGTCTGTGAGGATATTTCTTCTTTCAAATTCAGGTACATACCTTCATAGTATCTCATCATTGCCCATCTTATATAGGTGCCCCACAATGACAAAGAAATCTGTCGCGCGCACCACTATTCCCTTCTTCTACTGGATGGAGTACTCTTTCGGCACAGTTCCAGTCGTAATAAAGTGGATTATATCTTCAAAATGTCCATCCACTTTGCACAAAGAAAAGAGCTATGTGTCAGATAATCCTTCTTCCAGACTAGTAGGTTCCTCTCCTGTCTCAATGCGCGACAGGTGATCTGGTCTTGTGTTCGATTGTCCAGGTTTCACAACAACTTCAAAATCATATTCTTGGAACATAAAAGCCATCTACATATGCACCTCCCCAACACATGCTTATTGACCAAGTATTTCAACATAGAATGATGTGTATACATTTTGAAGTGTCCCCCTAGCAAGTAGTGTCAATATTTTTGGAGCGCATACACCATAGCTAGTCCCTCACGTTCAGTGGTGGAATAGTTCTTTTCTTCTTTAGACAATTTGTGACTCATGAAAGCGATAGGGTGGTCCAAGCCCTCTCCATCATCCTGTGTTAATACCAATCCTAGTGCTATACACGATGCATCAACATGGACATGAAACTCCTTGTCCCAGTTTAGGAAGACTAGGATCAGTGCAATGACCATCTTTTCTTTCAATACATCCAATATTTTCTTATAGTCATCATTCTAGTAGAACGTGATACCTTTCTTCAACAACTTTCCATCGATTGCGGTGATCTGGTCATAGCTTTTGATGAACTTCCTGTAGTACCCTGTATGTCCTAGGGTAGCATGCAACTATTTCACACTTCACAGCACTTTAAAAATTCAGAATCACCGCAATATTTGTGGGGTCTACCATCAGTCCTTGTTTGCAAACCACATGTCCCAATAGGTTCCCAAAAGGAACAAGGAACATACACTTCTTGAGGTTAAGCACAAATTGGTATATTCTGTAGGTATCCAACATCAAGTATAGGCTTGCTACATGGTGGTTAACCAGCCCAAATACAGTCTAATAACCAAAATAAACCTCCAATAACTTATGAATATATTCCTTGAATGTTGCAACCACCACGTGCAAGAAGTTGGCCGACGTGTTCTTCAACCCAAATAGCATGACATTGTATTGAAAGCAACCCCACTCAGTCGCGAAGGTTGTCTTGCTCCTATCCTCCAGCACGATCCTGATCTAGTGGTAGCCTGAGAACTCATCAGTGAAAGAATATGCTTCCTTCCCACCCACATTGTCCAACATCTCATATGTGAACGGAGTTGGGAATGGATCATGCACACAAGCATCATTCAATTTCTTGAGATCCATGCGTATTCTTATTTTGTCCTTCTACTTCTTTTCCTGCACTACCATTAGACTTACCCAATCAGATTCTTCCACTGGCTCAATAATTCCTATTGTGAGCATTTTTTTTAGTTCTATGTGGACCTTCTCCTTCTATTTCAGATTTAAGCAGTAAGGCCTCTGTTTAATTGGCTTTGCGTCAAGTTTTAATGTGATCCTCATCATTCATAAAACTTTGATGATTCCCTTTAACTCTGTAAACTTGGTCAGGAATAAGTGCTTGTACTCGTAGAGTAACTCAGCAACCTTATCCACCGTCGCATCGTCCTAGTATTCATAGAGCATTGCAAACTTAGGTTCGGCCTTCGTACCAATGTTCACCTACTTCATTTTTACTGGTGCAGTTATGTCAAGGTTCTCAATCTATGGTCCTTGAACCTTGTGATGGCCTTTTGTTTCGGGAATGTTAATTTTCCATGGATCTTTGTCTTCTTCTTCAGCACTTACATTATAACATTCCAGCGCATCGCTCAGTTGAGTAGCTCAATCAGGCTGCATCGATTCTACCAGCTCTTGTGGTATCCTGAAGATAGCTTCTTTTACCACTTGTAACACTTCATCAACGTTGTCCCACCACCTATCCTCAAAACTAAAGGCCATCATGAACCCTTCGCGTAAGATATCCCATTCGCCTGTCCCATGATGGAGCTCCATCTCTATATACCAATTCATGGGTATAACATCTAGGGCATGATAGAACAGGTGCACCCACTCAGGTTGTGGCTTTTCTCCATAGACCTTCGTCCACTTGGCTAGGTGTGTGCGCGTATCATCCTCTCCATCATACTTGTCTGTTAGTCACATCTTAGGCGTCCCAAACCATCTTCACATCATTCTCCTGCATTCATGCCAGTCCTCAAAGCTCCCTTTGTGTGTACCCCACCACCTTGCACGTGTAGTGTGTAGTACCCAATTAAAGGCCTAGAAACGTTGCTTTTCTGGCACCTCCCTTTCAAACATATCTAGGAAAGTATCTACCTCACTTAACCCATGATAAGTAGGCAAATCCTTTACTTCCATCGATACGTAGTGCAACAATCTTGTCATCATATTACAGTTTAGCATGGTTACCTCATGTAACTGGTTCTGCCATTGCTCTATCTCCTCATCAAAATCTAACATACATGAGCTTTCACGTTCCCATGAGAACCATCCATCTGCGATGGGATTTACCCAGTCTTGCTCTTGCGCAGTTATTTTGCAGATGCAGTCCAAATCATTGTCACTTTCATAGTCGCACACTGGCTTTGTTTAGCGTGATCCCTTAGGAGGGTCTAAGGGTATAACTACACGTAGAGACTTATTCTCAAAAATCATCTTGCACTTCTTCATATTAATCACCCCATTCATGTCAGTGGCCCAATCAATCCCTAAGAGTGTGGGGTAGGGATTGCTGTCATCAACAATCTTTATCACTTCAAAGTCTACTAGCGTGCTCGCTCCCTCAATATTCACGGTGGTTCCTTGCAATCACCCCATGGGTATTATTTTCTGTTGGTTCGCCATTCATAGCTGAATAGGAGACCATTGCAGTGTAGGCCTCCCCATGCACCTCCCATGTCTACTTCAGAAGAACGTTCGCATCCAACCCTAAGTCTAGAATTAGTTGGTCCATATCATATTCTCCAATCTGCGTGGTTAACCTCATTTCTCTTCCTGTCCTCGTTGTATGCTTTCCAATCTTCTGGACTAGGTGTGGTTCTCCTAGCATGGTTCTAGCGCATCTGTTAATGAGTTCCTGTTGTCCCTTTACAACTTTTCTGTCGCGCAGTAACTTCATGCATGTTTCCAGGAATGTTGTAAGCATAGATGGGTCCATTTTCGGCTCCGATCTACCTTTGCTTCTTGAAGTGGAGGCATCAATGAAGCTCTTCTTAGCTTCCATGAAGGTTTCCTTAGTGCGCTCCAAATCAAACTCTACTTCTTTCATCGGAGCCTTGCAAACCCAAGTACTATCTTTGAGTTGTTTTCCTTTATCATCTCCCATCGTGATTCCACATCGGAGCACAATATTCACATTTGGATCTTCCTCGCGTGGCTCAGACCTCATCATCTGCAGGTTCTGAGTCAGGGGAGGTGGTAGCACTCCCTTGTCGCATATCCTAGCTATCGGCGTAGGAAAATCTTCCGTCTCATGATCAAACAAGGTACAATACAAACATGATGGATGCATTGGGTTCGTACAATCATGGGCATAATGTCTTGGCCCTCTACAATTGTAGCATATCAACTGTCTGCGACCTTGTCTAGGTCCTCCTTCACCTCAGCCTTGTTTGTGCCCCTGGAATCTGGTTTGCACCACTCCTGCATTTGGGTTTAGGGGCCAAGATTCGGCCTGAACTCTATAGGTGGGAGTTCTATCCATCATTAAATCATATCTTCTATAAGTGTGCTCATCGTGTCCGACTGACCTACAAAAGTTATTGAAAAATTGTTGCGAATTTTGAGTATACTTCTGTAACAAATAGAAGTTGTCTGTAGTGTGTTTTTCTCCTATTTTACAAATTGTGCACCACAAAGCGGACACTGCACTAGGTCATGCTTGTGCCTTCGGTCTTAATGACATCGTTCCTCCTCCCACGAGGTAATTCACGAACACCGGGAAATGGTCCTTATCATGAACCTCACCCTTGCATTTTACGCACCACACCTCTTCGCGCACTTCGGGTTGAGCTATCCTGTCCTATTTTAGACTCTACATCTCAAGGCATAAGTTTTTCAACTACGCGTGGATCTCCTGAACTCCCAAGTTAGGATCCTGCATCAGGGTTTCATGCAACCTCATCGCGATCTCTAAGGCTTCTTTCTGAGTCATTAACTTCTGCTGTGACAACACCCTCCTCAGATGTGGTGTTAGCTATGCTACAAACCATTCATGGTGTTGTCCATCCGTCAGATTCATATTAGCTTCGTGAATTATTTCAACCTCTGATCCAACTCCCAAGGAGTTTCGCTTGGTAGCATTGTGAACTCTTTGAATCCAATGATCGACTGCACTTCTGATTTTGGCCTACTAAATTCCTTGTTTAGCGCAATTTGGATATCTGCGATTCTTGCATTCGGATTGTCATTAGAATGCTTAATATACCAGGTCAGTGCATGATCCTACAAAGTGCTAACCAATGTTGCTTTCTTTATATTATCATCTGTAACTCCTTACACTTCCCATACGGTTCTTATCACGAACCGAAATTGGTCTGGATCTTCATTTCCTACTGCCTTGAACATAGGAAACTTTATCGTGCTTGCCATATTGACTCATGGTGGTGGCGGAAGTGGTACGGGCGAAGATGGAGGTGAAGCTAGTGGTGGCGTGGGTGGGGGGGGGGGGGGGGGGTATGCGCAGAATTCTTTGCCTTATCAGATGGATCGCACTTTGCAGAGAGACCTTCGCGAGCACTTCCTCGTCCCCTCGCGGAGGTGAAATCAAAGGGCTATTCTTTGATCCCTTCCTTCATTTTTGTAGGTTTTTTCGCTTCACGTAGCTCTGAACATCAAGTAATTGTATAACCCTCTTTTCACACAATAACAGTCTAATCCAAGTATTCAGAGACTTTACATACTTACCTCGCGGTCCTTTGAGAAAGTGTCACTCCGCTTCTCTATAGCTTACTGAAGTATCTACTGCGAACTCAGTAATGAATCCTCCTATAATCTGATCGAGCCAATGATCAACACGCACACGATCTTATCCTCTGATGCTTCCAATCTGTGCACCAACTCTGGGGTCCACACAATAGGACTGTCGAGCTTCCACCTTCTTTGGCTATCTGCTAGCTTCGCGATCCACTTGTACAGCTCAGTAGGGAAATATGCAAAGAAGATTTTGTGGATCTATGTGTACAGGTATCAGTCTAACCACTCTTCTTTTGTCAGTCGTAGATTCCTGTTCTCCTGTGCCGTGAACTCATGAATCCTTCTATCCAACCAACCTTCAATTTCCTTCTTAGTTGGATTCCAATGATACGACATCAGAAATATCTATGCAGATTCCGGTCCTGGCAACAGAACCATTTGTTGGCTTGAGGGGGCTTGACACAGGTTCAGAGTTAATTATCCAAACAAATCCCTACACTACTGGCCCTTTCGGCAACAGCCCACGGAGTGCAGACTAAGGTCTCAACTGAGGAAATATGGGGGGATGTTGGAACAAATTTTATGCACCCTTGAGATGTCTAAGTGGTTGATTTAGTCAAATTGTGAGTACCTTCGTGCAGGTTACTTCATGCACTACCCTACCCTATGAGGCCTTCGCGATCTATTATAATTGCCTTCGCGCAACCCTAACCAGGGGCTGAGGTGCTTTCACGCTGCTAAGGAAGTGATCTGCCCTACTTCCCCAAGTTACCCCATGGATCTTACTTATCTTCTTATAACTGTTAGTTAACTTCATGTAAACATATACTTTATCTTATATTCACTTAATCAACACAACCATATAAATTTGCGCATCATATAAATAGCAGAAATGTAATTTATACCCAATACATTCAATGCAGAAAATAGTAAATAAATACATAGGAATGGTATAAAACTTCTCTTTATTAATTCTTCAATCGGTTACAAACTCAAATTTCCCTGCGCACTCAGTTGCAAGGTCCGCGCACTCAGCTACAGACTACTAGGCTTCTGTGCACTCAGCTGTAGACTACTAGGCCTCTGCGGACTCAGCTGCAGAGCCTTTTCCTACTCTACTACCCAAAGACTCGACTCTACACTTAGATACAACTCAATTCTTCATCTTTCATTCATGAATCTACTTGACTTAATTGATTTTCCTTCTTACAACTTAGAGCCTCACTCTATTTATACAATCCATGGTTAGCGGACCATGGGTAGATCTCTAAAGTTGACGTTACATTACAAAAATGAGGGTGGACAACCCTATGACTCATTTACAAGCTCGCATTCCGCGCCCACAAAATGCAGAATCTTTACATCAGATTTAGTCAGAATCTGGGCTTTAAGCCCCAAAACTTCCCTTGGGGGATCCCACGCCCAACATCTTACATTATCACACATTGGGTTTCATGCAATACCTTGGTTTCCATTTGACCCTATTGGTGGATTCCTCACCTCTGTGTCAACTTTCATTATTGGTTGGTTAAGAGGATTTTTGTCGTGCACTAGCCACATCATGTGTACACCGGAAATGTACTTTAGAATGGTTACTTCATGTCTCTTCATCTAAGCTCTTTCAAATTATTGGCCTAGAGGTTACACTCATGCTGATTGAGTTGGGATGCCTTAATCCTTCCTTCCAGCTGATATTTTCCCATCAACTTTAACTCATTGCTCTGGGAACAAGGTCTAGAGTCCTTTTTCAGTACCTTAGGGTTTGCAGTCATCAACAGTAGACTCCTTTACTATCGACAATGAGAATAAAACAATTCCTCCTAAAAGGTATATTCTTTCAAGTGTTTGACTTCAACACATTTATTCACACTTGTTAGATTATATTGGGGATACCTTGACACTCATTATCATTATTGGTGAGTTGTCATGCATTTGTTAATGGTATACATCAATGAATGTAATCAAATGATTTCTCACATGGTCGACTTCAGCTCATTTATTCCCGTAGTGTAGAAATGTACCATATGCAATCAGTGAAGACTTCGGCTTGTGTCAACATATTGGTTCTCTTGACAACTCCTTCAGTTTTCTACCAGTGACACCTCCCACCTTTATATGTTGCAGTCCTTCATAGCAACATCTTATATGTTGGCACTTGCGTTTATGCAGTACCACTATTCTAGATATATGAATTAGAACTTTTATGAGGACCAATTATGCAGCATCATTGATTGAATATTCTTCTATATGTGATATTGAGACATAGATCTGTTGTGTTCCTTCACAGTTATGATCTGATGATGGGTATGTCTGCATCAGACATGAGTTTTCTTTCTGACTCTTTCCACAAGTATTTGATGATCTGGAATCTGGTGATCTCCTCCCAGGTTCTCAGATGAATCCTCTCTCTATACTTAATATATTTCGTCCATCATGTACCCCTTCTAACCTCATACATTGGGGGCATTTATTATAACATCATTTAGCATTACTTTAGGCTTGCTCTTTAATGGCCCTGGGTAGTCCTTTTTTCCAAAAACTTCATCTTATATTAAAAAATAATATTTCAAATTCTATATGTGCCTCTGCCCACACTAAATCACGTTCATACGTGGGTTCTTTAACACTGCACCTGCATATACCTTTTAAAAAATGAAAAAATAAAATAAAATGCTATTTTTCGAGCGGGGTTCACAAGTTTTTACCGAGATCCCACCTACAAGAACCCGTGGCACAACTAAATTAACTAATTTCAGGTGGTATATTTACACCCCTTGGGTAGGCCTAAAAAACAAAAGAGAAGGGCTATCAACATTATATCCAATTTTCTCCTAGATCAAGTTTATTTTTCCCATGCCTCCTGCACTCCCAGTCTCTAGGAAACCCTAGTTTCCTTTGTAGAGATGTTCATAATCTTTATAACATCTCCTTGCACTTGTTAGAGAGGTTAACTTCATGGCTCGGGTTGTTGGATCCGGAGGAAGGCTTCGTTGGTTCCTTTGGCATAGATTAAGTTGTACCTTTCCTATACCTATTACTGTTAATCGATAAAGAAGATCATGTCTTGTTCTTGATATGTTATTGTCTCATAAATAGTAATTTATATTATTATATATGATTATCTAACATATCTTTTATGTATGCACATTGAATTATCTATCATGTAAATGGTTATGTGAATTGACTTGCAGGCCTGCTCATCTTGGAGGAAGCAGAGGATTTGGACCCTATGGGAACATCATCAAACATAGGACATTTGGGTACATTTCAAAGTCCATGTTTAGTAATTCATATCTTTGACTACTCTTTTTTTATTATCTTATTTTGATCTCTTGAGGTTTTCAACCCTTACCTTAGGGAACTTTTCCCGCCAACAACCCTCGAGTGACATAGGAATGCCATGATGCATAACTTTTCCTAGATCCTTCGGCAACTACCCATAGATGACACATCTTCATCCAACAACCACTCTGGATGTGCCACTCCCTTTAAGGTACAATTCAACTTTGACATTCCCATATTTTAAGGCCAGATAGATGCAAACATTACAGATAGATGGTTAAATGTGTTGGAAGGATTTTTTTAGGTTCATGACTTTTCCAATCAGAAAAATATTACTTTTTCACTTGTCAAAGTCGCCACCCATGTCAAGGGCTGGTGAGAAACCTACTGTGAATATAAGAATGAGAGGTAATCCTCACTTTTTTCATCTGCACCCACTTAGAATTCTTCTCGAGACGCCATCAAGGAAAAATATTACCTTGTTTGGAGCTATGTGATTTAATTGAATTGTCGATATCTAAGGATTTGTGTCTCTAACATGGAATATAGGGTTTATAATGGATCATAGTAGAATATTTTATATATCTCTAGAAATAATATTGAGGCCCTAGATAGAATGAGACTAATTTCTTGATTAAGTCGCTTTATGTTGTAGTCTAAAGTTTGTAACAAAACCCAAGCAAGAAGTTTAAGTTTAGAAGTATCTGTCTCTTGTTGATTATGAACCTAACTAAGTTTAGGTATTATACATCTAAATTCTAATGCTTTCATTATTGTATTGACATGATTATGATATAGTTAAATTCAAATTTGGTTGTACTTGTTGTTTAAGTTATGTAGGTACATAGTCTTCAAGATGTTGGAGATATTTTTAAGTAAAGTTGACTTGATAATATTGGTAAACATGATGAAGAATGAAGATGATCAAGATGACCTTGATGTTGTAAAAATGAATGAACCCATGATAGGTTCTCTGATGTTAATCTCTCCAAATTAAGATGGAGGGAATATTTTGATAGTTGTGATTGATACCTTGAAGAAGAAATTGGAGAATGAATGAAAGTACTAAAATGTATTGAAGAAGTCTTGGTGTTGTTGAAAAAATGAAAGAAGAAAAGCTTCCGACTAGTTGCATATGAATAACTTGATATAAGTCACATAAGGATGATTAAAGACCCCAAAGGTTTATTTTTAATTGTCTGTATATATGAAATTTTATTACTAATTTGAATTTGTTCTTGTCTCTCTTTAAACAATTTGAACACTCTGGGATCATTCCTTGAAAAATGGATATATCTAGTTTATTAGGGAGAGATGAAGCATCTAATGGCTGATTCTTGGGATGAAATCTAGCCAACACATGTGTGTTTGATGTCTAGATCCTGAAGAGGGAGTGCAACATTGGTTTTAGAGCTCTGACCTTGGATACACACCTAGATCCTTGGATTTATGGTTTGTTAGTAAGCTTGATGGTACCTAGATTGGTTGAAATCTTTTGTCCATCTTAGTCCCACCTGGATAGATTACCTTGGTCAGGAATCTAGTATGTAGAACTTATTGTGTTGAATTCTTCATAGTTCAATTTGGAGATCTTCCATGTATCTCTATAGATATAGGTAACTGTGAATAACTCCCTAGTTAAGAGGGAGTGTTGAAGAATGTAACTTGTGTCAATCTTCATAATTATATTTGAAATGTATTTGTCAAAATAAAGAAAAATAAATTTTATTATTAAATAAATTATCTTATTAAAGCATGGGTTTCATGCTTGGGTCAATTGTTTTTAGGTAAAATTCTCCATTGAAGACTTCTAGGGTTTATGTTAAGTGTCCTTGTCCATGTCTTAATATAAATAACCCTTCTTGGGAATTATTTGTCAAGAAAGAAAATTATTTTAATATAAATTAAGTTAATTAGGCCTCCTCCACCAAGTCAGCGTTAGGGAAGGACAAGGCAACCTCACTAGAAGAATTCAATCACCTAAGATGCCTATAAATAAGCAACAACTCGACTCATTTGGAGGAAATCTCAAACATGTTTGAATTGAAGTAGATAGGAAGCCAAAAAGGTGTGAAGTCCAAGAAGGAAGATGTAATCAAATTTTTTGGGTCTCTCTCTCTCTCATATGCAATGAAATTTTGAAGTTGTTGCATCAAGGTCGAAGTTGTGAAGCTACTACATCAAGGCTGAAGTTGTGAAGTTGCTACATCAAGGTTGAAGTTGTGAAGTTGCTGCATTAAGGTCAAAGTTGTGAAGCCGCTGCATCAAGGTGGAAGCTATGAAGTTGTTGCATCAAGGTCGAAGCTATGAATTTGATCAAGGTTGAAGTTGTGAAGCTTTTCGCTATTGAAATTTCTAGATCAAAACTGTAGTCTGGAAGCTAGGTTGAAATTTTGAGAAGCCAATTCTTTTGCATTTTTGCAGGGTTGAAGCTATTGGATAAGATGAGACTACTAAATCATCTTGGAAGGCTGATTTGGTGGAGGAGGAAGGTCTGTTGGTCTAGGGTCTTGGTCTATCTCATTTGAATTGATGAAATAAGAGTGATTGACTAGTTTTTCCTCTATATAGGGCTTTTCCCTTGGCTATGCGCCTACATCTGGTGTCCTTGATATTAATGTTTTGGTTTTGGTAATTGCTTGATGAACTAAGATAAAAGAATAATATAGGAAAATAAATTATAACTGAAAGAAATCACAAGTAATTATCAACAAAAGAAAATATTTCTACCTTTCTGATTTTCCAACACCACCAACATAACTCCCATCAATGGGTAAAGAAAAATATTAACCAAAAAAATATCTAATTTAAATAATTAAAATAACTACAACCAAAATTAAAATTACAAAGACTAATTTAGCATTGACTATTACGAAATGAAATATGGATTTTTTTCCTAATGCTTTGAAAAATAAATCCCATAGGTAGGATTAGAGACTAGAAAGGTAGACATATACAACTTAATACACCCTTAGGAGCAATTTTTTAAGCTTGCACGGAGTGCAAAAG
This sequence comes from Pinus taeda, assembly GCA_000404065.3. Classification (NCBI taxonomy): domain Eukaryota; kingdom Viridiplantae; phylum Streptophyta; class Pinopsida; order Pinales; family Pinaceae; genus Pinus; species Pinus taeda. Next base: position 28,375 of record APFE030722023.1, on the reverse strand, counting down.
AAGCATAATGAAATGTTCCTGTGCACTCCGCACAATGACATATCACAATGACAATTGTTTTTTTTATCCATGTTTTCCCATCGAAATTGATAAAATTTATTAATAAATAAATTTGATTTGAGTTAAAGTTAAAGTTAAATTTGATTTGTTTATAGTTAAGGTTTGATTATGTGGAGCTTTCACTATGCGAAGGAAGCTTCCTATGCACAAACAAAGTTTTCATTGTAAGCTATGCACAATGAAAGCTCTGCACAAGCAAGCTTTTCACACGAAAGCTTCACGCAATGAAACATTGATCCTTGCAACTCTAGCTTCCCTCCATGCATTCATTAAATCATTAAGATCACAAAAACAATGTGTATTCTCCATGTGCACTTTTATAAGTTAAATATTTAAAACTTTGATAGCATTTTATATATGTGCAAAGGGAATATGTATATACAGAGTCTAACACGAGTTCTTTAAATTCTTATTTTCTTTAAGAAAAGAAAATGTTCATGTGTATAACTAAATTATTTACAAAGACTAATTCAACATTGACTATTGCAAAATGAAACATGGAGATTTTCATAACACTTTGAAAAATAGAACTTATAGTTTAATGTATTATGAGATCCTTCTTTCAACTTTAGCAAAATATTGATTGTATCATAAGTCCCTACTATTTTTAGAAATCAATAAAATTTATTATTAAATAAATTTGATTTGGTCATAGTCAATCTTTCATTCTATGGAGCTTTCACTGTAGATATCACCACCATTTCACTCAAATGTCACAATTCCATGACCATATAACCTTTCATTAGCCTCCATTTTCATAATTATATGGGTTACCTTTCTGTTTTCCAAAAGTTCATGATTTCTAGTATTATAAGTGAATTAAATGGTTGGAACTTAGAAAAATAACATGTAATTTTTAATACTTAAAAGTGGCTTGAGTTTCATGATAGATGTAGGTCATTTAGAAGGTTCCAAGGCACCCTTATGTGGCCTCCAATGCTCAAATTCGAATTATCTTCAAGATATGGAAGAAGATTTGTATAAAGGTCAAAGAAGATATGTGTCTCATCATTACCTATTTGAGTTGTAAGTCTATGAGATTTTCTAGGGATCTAGGGAGAGAATAATGGACCTCCATTAATGAAGTAACTTCTTATGTTTTTGTATAAATAGGAGAGCCTTCTCCTTTGAAAGGCATGTGTAAAGTTGGGGAAATGCTCATGTTTTGAATATAGAATTTGGATTTGGCACCATGCTCATGAGTGATGTTCACTTTGATTTGGTTATGTTTGTATTTGGAGCCTCTCAACTTTCCATCCCTCATGCTTTTGGATTGGCCATCTATAGTGTGTGAGATTTATTGTTTTTCATAGATTGGGATTTATTATTTTTCATATATTAAGACTTATTTCTTTCATATATTTTCCTGTGTGAGAGGTTAAGAGTGATTGTTTTTATTTGATTTCATATCTAGAGGTTAAGAATGATTGTTTTTGCTTTCATTTCATATCATGTGGTTTTGATTATTCATTTCATAGGATCTTGATTTGATAATGCACGCATGATCCCTTAGAGTAGATTTCATTTCATGCAATTTCATTTATGAAAGAGTGGTGTGCTTTTCAATTCCTACAAGTGTGATAGATTAAGATTTCAATTCCACGCAATGTACTATAATTTATTTTGAATTGATTGTTGAATTAGAGTAGGTGAATTTGGTTTGTTGTTATTTTGTTTCGTAGTTAGATTGATCTAAATTAGAAGTTAATTTCTAGCATATACAATGTGTTATCACTTAAGAAGCAATTTCTAAAATTGTTTACATCAGTTTGATGGTAAAGGTTCGGTGCTAATCTAGGTTTAATTTTTATTTGCCTTAAAGTATAAGTCTTAGGAGTCTTAGTGGTATGCTCAAAAGGTCAACTATCCATTCTCATTCATCACTGATCTCATAACTCACACAATTTCCATGTGTCAGCTTTGTTCAAAGATTATTATGTGTTACATGTTTTGGGTGATTTCGTAGCACATAAATACTTTAGGTGTTTTCGCAGCGCAACATACTTTAGGTGATTTTGTAGTGCAAAACCCAAATTTTACACTCGCTGCGCTACGAAATCGGGGATTTGTGCTAGATCTTGTCTAACTGTCTTTTCCATCAAAATTCGTTAATTTTTAATCACCATGTATTAGTCCTTGAACCATGCCTATCACATGTAGCCATTCATTATTATCATTAGAATCATTAGGTGTCTTGGTACGCTTAGGTTGCAAGTTTCAAAAAGATCCAAGTATTCACAGTTATGATTTAGGTTTGGGTTCATGCATGAGAAGCACATTGACAGGTGTTCAATTTGAATTTTTTGAAGATCAAGCGAGGCAGCTTTCCTTATCCATTGCAAGCAAGGCAGTGATCAAAATTGAGACGGTGTAGGCTTCTTTAATATTCACGTTGCAGGAATTCCATGGAGGAGTATACAGAAAGAAAGGAGCCCACAAGACCATTAGTAATTCAAGACACACCCCAGCAGGCTAAAAAAAAGGGAAAGGTCAGATCAAAGAAAATATACAAGAACAATTCATAGGTGAAATGGCACAAAGAAGAATAACCAGGAGCAAGTTAGCTAAAAGAAATCACACAGCAAGTAAGGCTCAGTCCTAATTTTTCTCAAATTACCTTTTAATGCTTACCTTAAAAGAATGGTGTCGTGTCTTCAGTTCTGAACAACTTCATGGAAGATGGAAAGGCCATTTAAAGCAAAGGAAATATCAAGAGAGTTGAATTTTTGACCTGAAGCTGTGTTTTTAAAATTACACAGCATTTTCCTAGCGCGCTACGAAACTGTTGTAGCTACACATTATGCTTTCATGGACCAATGTTGAAAGACAAAGGCAAATATTTTTGAAGGATAATCTCTACAAAGGATCATGTAAAAAGTATCAAAATTCAGCAAGGGAAAAACAAGTAGAGGAAAGAAATTTTTTAACTTCAAACTTTATCAGTCAACTTATCAGTCAAACTGTCTTCTTGTTTTTACCAGTCAACTTCTAGAAGAGGTTCTGAGTAGTTGAAAACTCATCTCTGAAAAGTGAAAGAGGTTTTCCTTCATAATATATTGAAGTACAAAAGCCTCTTCCAATTCCTTTAAATTCATTATTATCTGGGAGAAATGAAAGACCAAACTTGCGCTACGAAACTGTTGTAGGTGCAGTTTTTCAAAAATCAAAATTTCCTGTTTTACACGTCTTCTTCAAGGATCGATTCTGGACAGCTGGAGTAGTGTTTAAAAAACCCAAGAGAGGTTTTTGTTCAGCATGGATTGGTTCACAAAATATTCCTTCAGTTTTTCCAAGTACAGGTTTTATGAGAAGATATGAGCTCTGTCCCAAGACCTATTTTTCAGCCATAATAGAGCAAGGAATAGTCTCCTAGTTCCTAGGAACATTAAAAAATGAGTCATCAAGGGCCAACTGGAGGGTTATGAGCACCACAAAATTCGCCTTCATGGAGTTATAGGTGTCAAAGAAGGCTTTAAATGTTTATATAAGGTTGTTATAATCATAATAAGGAGTTACACTCCTAGTTGTATTAGGTCTCTAGGACTACTAGTTAGCAGTCTTTTGTATTAAATAGTTAGTTTTGAGTGTCAATTGGTGTCAAATTAGGAGGAATTCGAATTCCCCTCACTGCTGGAAGAAGGAATCTACATTAATTATATATATAGCAGAACATCTGATGTACAAAGGGTTGGAAATTTATTGAAAAAAGCTTTGATATTTGGCTTTATGTAAAGACTCTGTTTTAGTAATACAAGATTGGCTTTGCTTCTCAAGACTCAGGAGGGATTCGATGTTCAAAATATGTTGTATTGTTCTTTTTCCAATATTTGTAGTGGTATGAATGTGTAATCACTTAGAATTCACTCATGATGCTCTAAATTCCTGTATACATTCATAGACTGTGTGGTCCTATATGTTTTTGGTATGTTCTGAATGTGTTGAATCCTGAATGCCTTGACTTCTATATAAGGTTGATACCATTGTTATATTGAAACGATGTTGACTCCGTAAGCCCAATGGATAGTTTCTAATTGTGTTTCCACCACTCATATTTTTACATTCGTTTCACAAGAGTTAGCCATCTTAATCATAATCAAAAACATTAATCCTTTGAGAGAGCCCTCTCTGGTTGGGGAAGCTAAGCCTCAGCCTAAAGTAGGTTTGAAATAGTTACTTGAGGTCTTCCTAATCTGCAGCCTTCCAGGGTCATATTTTGAGATAGCACAGTGCATGCATGCTTTGCAAGTTTTACGAAATCCTTAGGTTGACAATTAAATGATAAGTAATTAATTTACCTCAACATTTTGGCGTTGTTGCCGGGGAAGTGTGCATAGGAACTAGTTTTCAGTCTAGAGTTCATTTTTCAATTTTTCTAGATGCATGATTAAAGCATGTAGATGCATAAATCATTTAGTTGCATATCATTTTTATATAATAAAAAAAAGCCTTCAATCACCTACCACCCCCACTATATCATGTGGTGCAGTAAGAGCTACACATCCACATCATGAATTCTTATTTTCGCAAGTAGAAGAGATGACAAAGGAGGATGAAGAAAGGGAACGAGATCCTTTTGGATTTCCCATTCAAGAAACTGGTGTCAATGTTCAAATGAAGAACATCCCTCCATCTGTACTTCCTAACTTCAAAGGTATGAGATCAGAAGACCTGGAAACTTTTCTTTTTGAATTTGAAGTCATTTGTAGATCATATGGCTACTCATTACACATTCGAAAATTGAATTTGTTTCCAAAAACATTGAAGGATAAAGCTCTTAGATGGTTCATGACTTTAGGAACAAATTCTATAAGGACATGGGATGATATGAAAAGAGTATTTTTGGAAAAATATAAAAATCATTACAAATATCATGACCTTAGAAATGAAGTCTTTAAATAGAATCAAAAGATGATGAAAATCTAAAAGACCTAGTGGAGAGATTTACTTATAATATCAAAAGATCTAAAATGCATAATTTAGGATCAAACATATTAAAACTCGACTACTAAATGCCATAAAGGATGAATGGATGGATCTTCTTAACCTAGTGGGAAAAGGAGATGTTTATCAATTGTCATTTCAAGAGATTTATGAACTATGCAAGAACATATCAAGAGGAAAAGAAAAGTATGGAAGATCTCCTCAAGATCTAGTTACGGTAAGGGAAAGTAAGTTGAAAATGGGATTGGTAAGTCAAATTGAACTTAACAACTTGCTAAACATTCTTGGTAATTTAAATGAACAAATTGAGATGCTAAGAATGCAAAACAATCAAAAAGTTGAAAATGTTGCTTTGCATGAATGTCCACCTGATAACATTAAAATTTGTAAAATTTGCGCAAGACCACATGCTACTAAAGATTTCCCATCATTACCAAGGTTAAAGGTAGTTTACCAAAAGGATAATGGAGTGAATCAAGCTCCAAGAGGACCATGGCAGCCTCATCAACCCAATATGATGCAATATCCTTGTGCACAATTTTAGGGTTATGCACAACATAATAGGCAAACACCTTTGCCTTGGCAACCTTGGCCATCCCAATCCCAATCTCAAAAACAATCTTGGAAATAGGGTTGGGAAGAGCCTTATAGAGGAAATCCATCATATAATCAACCTTTCCCTCACTATCCTCAATACAAATATCAATGTTATCCATACCATTCACCTCCACCACAACATCAGTTTCGCCCTCAATTAATCTCAATTCAACCTTTCCCATTACCACATACATAAACAACACAAAGATCCATTCCCACGCCACTACCTGCACAACCATTTCGAATCCCCATCAATAAAACACCTCAATCCACTTACAATGTTGAGGTATTGCAAAATGATTTACTAGATGCCATTGAAGAACAACAACTAGAAGAATAAGATTAAGATAACTTCCAAGAATCATGGATGCCCGTCGATAAATAACAGTGGTTGGAACCTAAGATTGAAAAGTTTCATGCATGCCTATCACCATATTCTATGAATGGAGATCACATGTATGAGGAATTGCATGGCATGATAGAAGGAAGCTAAGAAAAACAAGATTATATTGAATCTTGGTTCAAGACAGCCATTGGATCCCAATATTCCATTCTTTAGTATCTTCTAAAATCATCTCAATCAAGACAGTTGGTATCTCATACACAGATATGTATCAAAGAATATATTTCAAAACTGCATATGAGTATATATATTATTTTGTTACACACATGACTCCATTGGAAACATTCATATACTTAAAAATTAAAAAGAAAAAATCAAGTAGATAAATTAGGAAAAATAAAATCAAGCTTGATTGCATTTTTTTCATTAACATCATAAATATTTAAAAACAAAATTGGTGTTTTGATTTTAAATAATTAAAAAAATAAAAAATCATGTTAGATTTTAATAATATAATAATAAATAATAACATTAAAAAAAAAAACAAAATTGTTCATGTTTTTCAATAAGGAAAATGTCATTTTTTTATTTTTTTTTTTAAATTATCAATTTGTTTTGAGAGAATTGATAAATTGAAAAATTAATAACTGGCTCTCATGTGACCTGCAAAGAAAAAGTTTGCATTAGCTTAGTATAGAAATTCAAAAATCCATCATAATAGAAAAAAATCATATATAAATCTTGCTTCAAATTGCTACATATCTATTCCTTTTGAGGAGTTGCAGAAACGACTCATTTCTGCAGCCAAGCCTGATTTGATTCCAGATCCATCATCAAAAACTATGTTGAAGGGCAAGACATAGACTAATTTCTAATCAATCCATATCCACAATCCAGGTATCACAAGTCTCTCACCCACATGATCCATATTAGTCCCTCGAGAATGGGCTACCTATCCATGTAATTCTCTCACAACATTCTGATGCATTGTCTGATTTGAGGATCAATTTAGTATTTCTTATTTTTTCCATTTTCCCTACAATTCAACTTTTTTCCTGTGGTCTATTTGACGAAAATCTTTCAAGTAGCTTTGGGACAATTGAGCCACCTCATAGAAAATGGGTGAAACATTTCTTAGCTATAACTCAGGAGGACACATAACACAATTGGTATGGACTTTACAACCGCTACATGGGTCATATATGTCTGGATGTGAGATGATTGTAACCGCTTCTTCAACTTCAGATTGAGCCTCAAATTCTGTTGTTTCATAGAGTACACATTCAAATTGAGTGAGTAGAAACCTAGCATTGAACCTTAGTGAGGCAAGAACATGGAAAAGTGAAACATATATAAGGCCTCATGAGTTTCTTATTCCTGCTCCTTGCTCGTTGCTTCTATGGTTCCATTATTTCTTCCATGTTGTGTTTGACAAACTAGCAACCCGATTCCACTATTCATTCCAAACTGCCCGGAAGAATCTCTATAAACCTGAGCATTTTCCAGAAATGCGTAGCAACTTAAAATGTCATTTTTAAAACACGATTTCTAGCCAAATGAAAATGTCTTTCGAAAACAAAATGTGGGTTTTTCTCAAAACGCGGTCATTTATAAAACCTAGGTATAATTTTATCAAATTTTGTAACTGATTGGGAGATATTCAGGGTTCTTTGGAGTCTTACTTGGCAAATTGCGTGAGAAAAAAATGACTTGCAATGGGAAGTTGTGGCCCTGATTTGATCTCCCTGATCTATAGGAGGTAGATCTACCATGGAGATGTTGAGCAGTACCATATTAATTATCGACTTGGTGAGCTTGAGAAGGACTGAATTGTATTTGCGTCCAGAAGTAGAATTGACCAACAATTTTGTATTTTCATACTCAATGAATTGAGTTCAATTTAAGATATTTCATTATTTAGAAAGACGATATTCTAGTTGATCATTATTGTGTTGAATTGTATTTGCATCAACTGAATCACATCATGTAGCTATTCAGTTGAGTTGTATTTGCCTCTAGAAGTGGAATTGTCCAAGGATTCTGACTGTTGAATGTGCAGACACAATGAGTTAGATACAATTGAATTTAAGGGTCAATTGGGATTTAAGTTTCCACAAGTTTCCAACAATGATAGACAACCAAAAACTAGTCATGGGTGCAATACATGCAGTTGGGAAATCATTTTCAACCCAGAAAACACAATTTTGTTGGAGATTTTATGACCGGGCCAAAATCAACGCCATTTATCCAATGTTATTCACTCAACAGTCAACTCCTAAAGGGATTACGATTTTCACTCCCATCAGTTATGATTGAATTGAGGTCATGGATCAGGTCGCTTTGATGGTGTCATATGGTACAAGGATGACATAGTGTCACTGGTTAAAAAAAAAACAGAGGTTTTTTGTGGTACAACCGGTTTTAGGCTCAAGATGGCGATATCTAACGTATATCGGATGGAATTCAACACTGATTCAACTTCTTTAAGGAATTCTCTCGCTTCGCATTTACCTCAGTGGCCATTGATTTTTGGTGTGCCTTGCTTTTCACTCATGACAAATTTCGTATTAATTTTGATATTATGTGTTTTTCGTATATGTATATTATAATATATATATATATATATTATATATAATATTATATATTATATATATATATATTGATGTTACTGCAAGTTTGTTTTAATATATTTATATGTATAATGGTTTAGTTATGTTTGTTTCTTAGAGTGATTTATATATGTTTTCTATAATTATTTTTTTTTTTTTTTTTAATGCAGTGTTTTTTATTAATGTTTTGACTTTTGTTTTATATGCCATGTGTATATATATAAATTATATATATAATATATATCATTTTTTTTTTTGTAATATTTCTAGTTTTTTTAATTTGTATTTATTGTTCAAAAATTGCCATAGGAAAAATTGTCGAAAAATTTTGATGTGAAATCTGGAGCAAATTGAGAAAATATTGTTTGTGATGGCTCCACTCAAACAACCTGTCCAAAGCGAAATAATAAATAATTAATAATAATAATAATAATAATAATTATATTGTTTTATTTGTTATTTTTCTAGAAGAGATATTGATCAATTTGAATATTATGCTCGTTATTTGTTCATAATAAAAATGCATAGATGTGTGTACTTAATTGTATATTCAAGATTTTAGCTACAAAAACTACACAATTTTGCAGCTGAACGACAATTCTGCAGCTACATATTTAACTCAATGATCTATTTGTCAACAATGCATTTTAATCAGAAAATCATGATAAAAATTTATTGGTTTTGTCTAATGATGATGTTTTCAAGCATGATGTAGGAAAGCAGAAGAACTATGAAGGAACTTTATTTGCAAGATAGATTGATGAATTTTTAATTGAGGAAATTGTTTTTCTTAGAAATTGGATTTATTATTGCAATTGTGAAATTGGACTAACCATTTGAAACGAAGACACGTCATGAAACTGTTAATTATGCATTTTTTGTATGCATCAAAAGGAAATTGATCACTTCTCTTTAAACACACTTACATTTTATTGCAATGTTAGTGCCATGTTTATTTGATCCGTATTTAAATAGGAACGTAACAAATTACAGAGATAACCATAAACACAAAGATGCAACGGAAATAATACTTCATTTCATTAATGTATAATACTGAAATATGCTTACAAATAGAAATGTAAATAAACCAGCTAGGGCGACGATAGCTTATCTATCAGAAGATATGTGGTGGCTACATGCCTCTGAACTGTGTTACAATGAGGCTCGAAGGCCTATTTATTGTTGAGAACAATGTAGAACCCTAAACATCTAAAAACCTAACCCTATAAGATGAAACGCCAAACTGTGGACCCCGTTTGGGTAAATTGGTACATCAACTTCCCGAGGTCATAACTTTGGCATACGATCTCTGTTTTACGCACACAATATCTCGTTAGAAAGATCTATTTGAGAAATACAACTTTGGGAGGAGAAATATCAGTCCATGGACCCATGTTGCTCTCAGTTTTCCCAAAAAATGTCATTTAGGGCCTCAAAATGACTCCGGAAATTCAGGACCAGAAAACTGCTAAAAATAGGAAACTGTGCTACAATTAAGGAAACTGAAAAGCTGAAAGAAACAATGGTGGGGGTCCAAGTGGACTTAGCGGGTGGCCACCAATATACACCTGGATCATTCCTCCCCCTTTAGGAAGCAATGGTCCCCATTGCGTTGAGTTCCTCCATGAGATGCGGAAACTTCTGCTGAACTTGGTCCTTGGTGAGCCACTTGCCATAGTGAAGGAGTTGGCCTGCTTTGACAACTTGATATAGCAGGATATTCTGCTGGCGAGTGTGCTTGATCTGTGTGTCCATGATTCGATTAGTTGCAGCTTGTTCCTTGCATTCTGGATTTAACTCTGTGGGTGTGAGCTGTTCTGCAATGTTGGATGTGTCTAGTAATGGTGGAAAGTATGGCCGAAGGCAATCCACATTGAACACTGGGTGCAGGCCAAGGAATGGGGAATGCTGAGCTCAAATGCATTGTCTCCCAAAACCTTCGTAATGGTGTAAGGACCATATCAGAGTGGTCTGAGTTTTCGATAGGCTCCAGTAAGGCGTTCCTTTTGCAAATGCAAACAAACTTTGTCGCCCACCTAAAACTTGCGTGGCACCCGATGTTGATCATGTCACTACTTGTACTTGGAATTTTATTTCTCCGGAATGTCATGGACCTACTGGTGAATACGTTGGATGTACTCAATGAAGTTGTTTTCCTTATTTGTTTTGGACAAGACATGAGCTGAATTTGAATGAGTAGCTGCAAATGGCATGGCCACGTCAATGGGACATAGTGGCTGGAATCCCAAGCCCACCTAAAAATGGTTGTGGCTAGTCGAGCTATGGAGAGCCTGGTTGTAGTTGTGCTGAACATAAGGGAGGCTCTCATCCCATGTGTGTGGATGCTTTGAGTTGTACATGTGCAGAATGTGTATGATCATCATGTTGACAACCTTTGTCTGGCCATCAGTTTGAGGATGGAAGGTTGTGGACTTAGTGAGTTTGGTGTCCAACATCGACCAGAGACTGGACCAAAATGTATTAAGGAACCTGTTGTCCCAATCTGAGATGATAGAATATGGGATCCCAAAGTGTACCCACACTCGTTTAAAGAAGAGTTTAGCAGTGGCTTCTACTATGATATTCTTCTTCTAGGCCACCATAATGGCCATCTTTGAGAACTTGTCAACGAACACAAAAAAACAATCCTTTCCATGCTTAGTGCAAGGAAGGCTTGACATGTAATCCATGGAGATGAATTCCCAAAGTCAACTAGGGGTAGGTAGTGTGGTATAGAGGCCTTGCTTCTTGATGGTTGGTTTGGCAATGACACAGGCAGTGCATGATCTGATGTACTTTCCGACATCCTGTCGAAGATTTAGCCAATAGAAATACTTATGTAGTATTGACACCGTTTTCTTGACCCCAAAATGATCAACAACTCGACTATAATGTGCTTCCCAAATCATCTTAACGCACTCGCAGAAGGAACACAAAGGTGACCTAGGTGGCATAACAAGGCATCCTGGAGGTGAAAATCTGGAACAGGCTGACCATCCAAGAGTGTCTGGTATGTGTGGCCAAATTCTGGGTTGCTTTTGTAGAGAAGTGGCCAATCAGAAGTCTCGTGCCTAGAAGAGTTGATCACTATGGTTAATGCCATGATCGGTGGTCGAAAGAGGAAATCTGAAACATTATTGGTGCTACCCCTCTTATACTTGATATTCAAATGGAATTGTTGCAGGTATGTGGACCACCTCTGATGGTGATCATTCTACAATTTCCCTTGGGTTTGTATGAACTGCAGGGGTCGGTGGTCTGTGTGGATGACTGTTTCCTTCCCCAAAATGTAATGCTTCCATTGTCGGTAGGCTTGCACAATGGAATACATCTATTTGTCATAAGTGGGATACTTCTAGACTGTGTCTGAAAGTGTCTCACTATGATATGCAATTGGATGCCCGTGTTGCATAAGGACTGCCCCAATAGCATAGTCAGAGGCATATGTCTCGACCTCAAGTGGTTGTTACAAGTCTGGTAATGTGAGCACTGGTGCCGAGGAGAGGTGATCTTTCAATTCTGTGAATGCCTCCTATTGAGATTCAGACCAAAATAGTTTTACTCTTGCTCCTCCCTTGGTAACTTGACTCAAGGGCCAAGTGATATGAGAAAATCCCAACACGAACCTGCAATAGAAGTTGGCAAGACCTAGAAAGCTGCGGAGCTCTATCAGAGTAGCTGGAGATCGCCAATCCCAAATGAATTGGATCTTGGCTAGATCCACATGCACCCCCTGTTCATCAATAATGTATCCCAGAGATTGAACCTGGGTCATGACAAAAGTGCATTTCTCCAAATTGGCACATAACTTGTGTTGTCGCAGTGTTTGGAGAACCTGTCGAATGTGGTGGAGGTGCTCTTCCCAACTCTAGCTAAAGATCAGGATGTCATCCAAGTATACCACTACAAATGAGTTGTTGAATGACTGCAAGATGTCATCCATTAGCCTCATGAAGGTTGTAAGAGCATTCATCAATTTGAAAGGCATAACCAACCATTTGAAAAAGCCTTCCTTGGCTTTGAAGGAAGTCTTCCACACATGAGGGTTTGATTGGTACTTGGTGATATCCTAATTTCAAATCTATCTTGCTGAAATATTCCCCCCCTTCAGTTGGTCCAAGAGGACATCAATTTGTGGGATCAGGTAGCTATTATGGAAAGTGATCTTGTTCAACACCCGATAGTCAATACAGAGTCTCCAAATCCCATCCTTCTTCTGTACCAACATGATTGAGCTCCCACAGGGTGATGAACTCGGACGGATGTGACCTTTCTACAACAGCTCATGAATCTAACTCTTGATTTCATCGTTCTCCAAAACAGAGCGCTGATAGATTGGCCCATTGGGCAGTGTTGCACCTAGGGTTTGTTTAATAAAAAGTTTCTTTGTGGTTTTGTTTATTGGGCATTATCCTCTTTTTCTTCTGGAAATTTCGTTTTTTAAGATCTTGGGGCCTGCCCCCCAAGATCCATTTCAATCTTTTAGATCTTGAGGCCTCCCCCCAAGATCCAGATTCAATGGTATCAGAGCAGGTTATGATTTCATGGGAATGAGGTTTTCATGCATATTTTAGTTTCAATTTTTTCAACAATATTCAACAAACTTTAGGCATGTGCTGCAACCTCCACAAAGAACTTTCTTGGGCCAAGTAGGAAGAATTTTTCTTTTTTCATTTTTTTGTACGAATTTTTTTGGGCGGTGATTTTGCAGATCAAATATAAAACATTTGTTGCAAAACAAATACCATATCTGGATTCCTTGCGAAAAAATACCAAAATTCAAAAAAAAAAAATCGACCGAATCGGAGTCTGGATGAGGGAGATATCGCTAATATAAAATCAAATATGTTGTAGAACTTTTTTTCTGTCAAAAATTGGTGGATGACAACTCTCCTATCATTTTTTGAAGTTTTTGTGCAAAATTTCAAAAAAAATATTATTTTCAAGTTCTAGGGCAGTTAGAGAATTGAAGGAAGCCAATTTATGCATGATTGGTTTTTAATGACCAATTTCAAGAGACGTAAATTAGTTGAATCCATTTCTATCATCCATAAATGCCATCATTTTTCCTCTCCAAACTCACAAGGTTTTCAAGCATTTTCGCTAAGAATCATCATCACCATTTTCCTTGCAAGAGTCACATTTTCCTTCACATTTTCCATTTACATTTTCCATTCAAATTTTCCATAATTTTCATTCATTGACCCATTAATAGAGACATTCAGCTCGCTTACATGCTGATTTTTCATTTTGATTTCCGTTTTCTTATTTACCCTCTTGTCTTTTTCCTTTCCAATAAATAAAATTTGATCCACTATAAAAATTTTCATTCATAGTCCTTCCAAAATCATCATTTCATACTCACATTAGATGATGGAGGATTCCTTAAGGCCTCCCTTCTAACAAGTCTTGGCCTATCAACATCAACACATTATCTAAGTTCAAGGTTAGTGGCCTTATTAGTACCTTGAGGCTTCTATGCATCAATGACAAGTTCTCTCACCGATAATCATGGGAATACATCAATGTCCCTTGATCATTGGATATTGCAAGTGGCTTGACATCAACTCATCTATTCACACTTTGCAAGATGTACTTAGGTACCTTGGCACTCGTTGACAGTAATGGTGAGTTTGCCTCACATTGGTAAAAGACATTCATCAATGGTTGGTAATCCAATGAGTTCTCTTCATGCTCGACAACAACACATTTATTCGCATAACTAGAATTGTACCATCAGGTTTTGTAGCAGGTGAAGACTATATAATTTCATCATTTTGTAACAGATACATCAGATTTAATAGTAGAAATAAAGAATATACTTTCACCACCATCCACTATTTATGCAACCAAGAGGCAGATGAAATTCTACATTCTATCTATGATCTAGCAGCAGTTACAACTTCTCTACATATGCATAGTTTGTCCAATTCTTAGGTAAGTAAAGATATGTTATTTTCTAGCTTTTAATCATAGAATCCCTTGAATATTAAAATTATAGTTTTTGGAAAATACTTCACCACATTTCCTTTCTCATTTGAAAAGAAAAATTGTAAACGCCTTTAGTTGGGGGGAAGGGACATCCATTTATTATCACATCCATATCACTTTATTCCATTTCACTTCATTTAATCCTAACATACTTGTCCTAATCAATTATGATTGCATTATAGTTTAAAAGTTATGTGATTTGCAAATAAATGCCTAAATGATGAGCATATTATGTGGTTGATTTAAAGATGCATTCTTAAATATGTTCAATGAATCTTGTTGCAACAAAAAGAAACAAGGTATTGATACACAAGAACCAATACGAATTAAAATTTCGTCGTCACACAAGAACCAATCAAACATGTTGCAATTCCATGTATGCCAAGGAATACTTTGCAAAAAGAAATGAAATTGTCAAATGCAAAGTTTAAGGACATATGATATAAGCCAAGCTCATTCAAAAGCAAATCATGATTAAAGAAACTATAGTAGATTGCATGAGGACATGCAATAATGTCAGTTGGAGGGAATGTAGAGTCTCCAAAATGTATTCAAAATATCATCCATTTTCACTTTTATCACCACCATTTCACTCACATGTCACAACTCCATGACCATATAACCTTTCATTAGCCTCCATTTTCATAATTATATGGGTTACCTTTGTGTTTTGCAAAAGTTAATGATTTCTAGTATTATAAGTGAATTAAATGGTTAAAACTTAGAAAAATGACATATACTTGCTAATACTTAAAAGTGGCTTGAGTTTCATGACATGTGTAGGTCATTTAGAAGCTTCCAAGGCATCCTTATGTGGCCTCCAATGCTTAAATTCGAATTATCTTCAAGATATGGAAGAATATTTGGATAAAGATCAAAGAGGATATGTGTCTCATCATTACCTATTTGAGTTGTAACTCTATGAGATTTTCTAGGGATCTAGGGAGAGAATAATGGACCTCCATTAATGATATAGCTTCTTATGTTTTTGTATAAATAGGAGATCTTTCTCCTTTGAAAGGCATGTGTAAAGTTGGGGAAATGCTTATGTTTTGAATATAGAATTTGGATTTGGCACCATGCTCATGAATGATGTGCACTTTGATTTGGTTATGCTTGTATTTGGAGCCTCTCAACTTTCCATCCCTCATAATTTTGGATTGGCCATCTATAATGTGTGAGATTTATTATTTTTCATAGATTGAGATTTATTGTTTTTCATAGATTAAGATTTATTTATTTCATATCTTTTCCTGTGTGAGAGGTTAAGAGTGATTGTTTTTATTTGATTTCATATCTAGAGGTTAAGAATGATTGTTTTGCTTTCATTTCATATCATGTGGTTTTGATTATTCATTTCATAGGATCTTGATTTGATAATGCACACATGATCCCTTCGAGTAGATTTCATTTCATGCAATTTCATTTATGAAAGAGTGGCATGCTTTTCAATTCCTGCAAGTGTGATATATTAAGATTTCAATTCCACGCAATGTACTAGAATTTATTTTGAATTGATTGTTGAATTAGAATAGGTGAATTTGGTTTTTCATTATTTGGTTTCGTAGTTAGATTGATCTAAATTGGAAGTTAATCTCTAGCATATATAGTACTCATGCTTCGCAAGTTTTACGAAACCCCCGGGTTGACAATTAAATGATAGGTAATTAATTTTCCTCAACACCTCGTGTGGAACTTTCAACATTGTGGAGGAAACTTTCTCTGCACAATGAAAGCTTTCATTGTGGGCTTGAAACATTGATCCCTGCAACTCTGGGTTCCCTACATGCATTTAAATATGCTTTCATAATAATATTAATTCTTTTTTGCAATTGATAAAATTTGTTATTAAATAAACTTGATTTGGTCATAAAGTTAAATTAATTTAATTTATAATTATTATTTTTAGGTTATTATAGTTTTTTAATGAAAGTTTTCATTATGCAGAGGATAAATTATTATTAAATAAATTCGATTTCGACATAAATTTAAATTAAATTAATTTATATTTATGATTTAGCTTTATAGTTTTTTAAGCAGAGCTTTCACTGTGCGGAGGAAACTTCCTTTGTACAATGAAAGTTTTCATTGTAAGCTTCGCATAATGAAAGTTCCACACAAGGAAGCTTTTTGAAATGAAACATTGATCCAGCAACTCCCACTTCCCTTCATGCATTCATAAATGATATTGAATTTGCTTTCATAATAATATTAATTGTTTTAGCAATTGATAAAATTTATTATTAAATAAATTTGATTTGCTCATAAAGTTAAATTAATTTAATTTATATTTATGATTTTTAAGTTTATAGTTTTTTAATGAAAATTTATGTTATGCGTAAGAAGTTTATGCCAATGAAGCTTCCTCCTCACAATGAAATCTCCACACAAGTAAGATCCACATAATGAAATCTTTGCACAATAAAAAATTGATTCCTACAAATTTGACTTCTCTGCATGCATTCATTAAATGATTATGATCACAAAAACAATGTGTATTCTCCATATGCACTTTGACAAGTTAAATATTTAATTATCAAATAAATATTCAAAACTTAGATAACATTTTATTTATGTGCAAAAGGAATATGTATATTCACCATCTAGCACAAGTTCTTTAAATTCTTATTTGCTTTAAGAAAAGAAAATGTACATGTGTATAATTAAATTAATTAGACTAATTTAGCATTGACTATTGCAGAATGAAATATAATTTTTTTCACAACAAAACCCATAGTTTAATGTATTATGAGATCTTGCTTTCAACTTTAACAAAATAATTGATTGGATCATAAGTCCTTGTTATTTTTGGAAATTGTTAAAATTTATTATTAAATCAATTTGATTTAGTCATAGTCAATGTTTCATTGTACGGAGATTTCCTTGTGCAGAGGAAGCTTCCTCTGCACAATGAAAACCTTCATTGTAAGCTCTGCACAAGGAAACTCTGCACAATGAAATATTGATCCCTACAACTCTGGCTTCCCTATATGCATTCATAAATGACGCTAAATTTGTTTTCATAATAATATTAATTGTTTTTAGTTATTGATTAAATTTATTATTAAATAAATTTGATTTAGTCATAAACCTAAATTAATTTAATTTATATTTGTAATTTATAGATTTTTAGTTTTTAAATGAAAGGTTTCATTGTGTGGGAGGATAAATTTTATTATAAATAATTTGATTTTAGTCATAAACTTAAATTAATTAATTTATATTGATGATTTTTAAGTTTGTAGTTTTTTAAGTGGAGGTTTCCTTATGTGGAGCTTTCACTATGCAGAGAAAGCTTCCTCTACGTAATGAAAAACTTAGCTTCCTTTGAGTAATGAAAAATTTCATTATAAGCTGCATACAATGAAAGCTTAGCACAATGAAACATTGATCCCTACAACTTTGGCTTCCTTGCATGCATTTATACATAACACTGAATTTTCTTTCATAATAATATTAATTATTTTTAACAATCGATAAAATTTATGATTAAATAAATTTGATTGGTCATAAAGATAATTTAATTTAATTTATATTTGTGATTTTTAGTTTTATAGTTTTTTAAAGCTTCTGTTGTGGGTAGGAAGCTTCCTTTGCACAATGAAAATTATCATTGAATGCCTTGTACAAGGAAAGTTCTGTTCAATGAACTTCAAATTAAAACAAATATAAACTTTTTCTGCATAGTGAAAGCTTTGCACAAAGAAGCTTAGCATAATGAAACATAGATCCCTACAACTTTGGCTTCTCTGCATGCATTCATAAATGACAATGAATTTGCTTTCATAATAATATTAGTTGTTCTTAACAATTGACAAAATTCAGTATTAAATAAATTTGATTTGGTCATAAATTTAAATTAATTTAATTTATTTTTATGATTTTTAGTTTTATAGTTTTTTAATGAAAGTTTTCATTATGCATAGGAAGCTTATGCTGAGGAAGCTCCCTCCGCATAATGAAAGCTCCACACAAGCAAGCTCTGCACAATGAAAACTCTTCATAATGAAACTTTGATCCCTACAACTTTGGCTTCTCTGCATGCATTCATCAAAGTTAAATATTTAATTATTAAATAAATATTTAAAACTTTGATAACATTTTATATGTGGGGAATATGCATATTCAAAGTCTAGCACAAATTCTTTAAATTCTTATTTTCTTTAAGAAAATAAAATGTACACGTGCATAACCAAATTAATCACAAAGACTAATTTACCATTGACTACTGCAAAATGAAATATGGAGTTTTTCACAATGCTTTTGAAAATAAAACCCATAGTTTAATGTATTATGAGATCTTGCTTTCAACTTTAGAAAAATAATTTATCGTATCATAACTCCCTTATGTTGTTAGAAATTGATAAAATTTATTACTAAATAAATTTGATTTGGTCATAGTCAATATTTCATATATGAAGCTTTCCTTGTGCAAAGCTTTCACCGCATAGAGGAAGCTTCCTTTGCACAATGAAAGATTTTAGTGTAAAGTTCTATAGAAGGAAGCTCTACACAATAAAAAATTGACCCCTACAACTCTCGCTTCCCTGAATGCATTCAAAAATAACATTGAACTTGTTTTACTAATAATATTAATTGTTTTTAGCTGTTACACAAAAATATCATCACCTTGATTATTTGCAGTCGGTGTAGGTCTATCATTACCTATACCAGCTTCCTAAGCAATTCTTAAACCTCAGCTCTTCAAAACAAGCTTGAGAAATGAGAGAAAGACATCAAAAAAGTAATGGAACTCTGGTTCCGCACTTTCTCTTACTTTTTCCTGCGGGCCCGCACCTTTTGTTCAAGTTATCTGTGTACTTATACGCTCTGTATGTAAAGGGGAGGGTGCGTACCCCTGTAAAAGTCAAAAGGCGCAATCTTTATCTTAAAAAACTCATCTTGGGTTAATTCTAGAGTTTTCTAGAAGCATTTGTTACGTGGATTGTTCGC
Source organism: Pinus taeda (assembly GCA_000404065.3). NCBI lineage: Eukaryota > Viridiplantae > Streptophyta > Pinopsida > Pinales > Pinaceae > Pinus > Pinus taeda. The sequence goes on along the minus strand of APFE030722023.1, from coordinate 8,881 downwards.
TCCAAGTGGTTCATGCATCCAATCATAGGAGGAACTAATCCCTTGTTGAGAGGAGCTATCCCTTTGAAGGAGGACTCTATCCCTTTGAAGGAGGAGCTGGTAACTGATCTCCATTGCACTATAAATTGAGGCATTGGGTCAGTGGCCAGAGAGGTTAGAAGCTGAACTTTTGAGGGTAAATGCTAGTGAAATCAAGACTTCCTATTTGAGCTTAAGAGGAGAGATCACATACCTTTTTGGCCTCATTAGGGAGTGAGTGAAGCTTGTCAAAGTAGAAGAGACTTCTTGTTGGACCCTGGGAGGAGCTTGTACAGCGTCAAGGCAAAGGTTGTAAGGTTCTTCTCCTTTGAATTAATACAATCAAGCTCATTTTTCTCAACAAGTATCTTATGTTATTTGTTTCATGGACTCCTTGACTTTCATGTTAAATATGTTTTATAATATTGGATATTCAGGTGCTATTTAATCGTTTGCCTTGTTTGTGCTTGCAGGTTTGCGACAAAGGAACTTACTTGGATCAAAGGAGCGAAGGCATCTTCGAACTTGCGTTGGACATGAGGTAGGCCTTAAACACATTTGTTTGCCATTATTTATAAAGCACATTTAGAGAAAGATAGTGTCTGGTTGGTTTGTTTGTCATTAGGTCTTCATTAGATTCTAGAAAGGTCTGTCTTGTCCACAAGATCGACTCATTCTGTGTGACAAAATGGCGACTCCACTGGGGACTTGATCGTTTTCCTCATTTTTCTTTGACTTGAGAAACTTGCCTTTTTGTTTCTATTTTTGGCTTGTTGTGTGTGGTTTTGGGTAGACTTAGTGGATTTATCTTTGTTTTTTATTTTTCATTACTTTGGTTGAAGTCCCCAGTCTGCGCTTATATAACAGTGCATACCTGTACGCACTTTGGTTTTGTGCACAGAGCGTACCCGCACCTGGGTGAACTCTGCACCTGCGTACCCTGCTAAATTTTTTAAAATTTTGACTTTTGCTCTTTCAATTAATTTTATTTTGTTTTTCTAATGGTTGTCCTCTGCCCATAGCTGCATGTGACTGGTTGAAATATTTCCTTGGTTTAATTTCATTAGCATTAGGGTTTTAGGTGAAATTCCTAGAAGTTTTGCTTGTTGGGTTTGTTTTTCGATTTGGTTGTGTAGTGGCTTTGAGCTTAGAGGCTGTAGGGACTTTAGATCACCTTAGTGTCTACCAATCTTCTTGAGAGTCTGACCATTTTTGAAATCTCCCCTTGTTGAGAAATTCGCTTTGAGTTTTCTCTTTACAAAACTTCGATAAGCTTGTGATTGAAAGTTTGGATTTTCATTTTAAAAAGGAATACAAAATTGGTTTTTCTTGACTTATTTGTGATTCTGAACAAATTAGTCCTTGGTTTGCTTGTGACCAAGTAAAACATCCTCAAAAGACTTTTTGTGAGCTTTTTACTTCAAATAGGGTTTGTTAGTTTGTAGGTCTTAAGTTTGCTTTATTTAATAGTTTTCTCAAAGATTTGCTTTAGTTATAGTTTTAAATGTTTTTTAACAAAAAATGAAAGGTCTCTTTTGAAAAAGTTTGTTCTTAGTAGAATTTGAGTTTTCGAATGAAAAGAGAAATTCTTGTGAAAATAATTAGTTGTCTCGTTTTTGAGTGCATTGAAACGAATACTCTTCTTTTGATTTGATCGTTAAAGAAAGATTTGTGTTTTAAGTTTTTGCATCCTCCAACTCTTTCTTAACTAGAACTTCATTGAAGAGAAAAGATTAGTTAGTCATCTTAAGTGCATTTTTATAGTGATTTTGTGTCGATTCTTTACACCATAAGTTTCATCTCCATCACCTTTTGACTTAATCAAAACCACTAAAAATCACGCTTAATATAAAATCAATCTAGAAAAATTTTTGTTTCTAGGGCTCTGATACACCAATATAGCTTAGGCTAGTATCTTGGAGTAGGGAGTAATTAACTCTCCAAGATAAGTAAAACAACAAGTAGCTTTATCTTGCGGTAGGAGAAATCCAATTGTTGCATCTATGCTCTGGGAAAGCTCCTCTTAAAGGAGAAGCACGAGATCATGTCCGAACCAGTGTGGGAATCAATCCTTCCTCATTGGGAATGACGCCAGATATTCACGTATTTTTTTTTTCCAAAGAAAAAAAACGGTAACCTTTTATTAAAAGAATTAATGAAAAGTTACACTAGCAGATGCAATGAAGCATTCCATAAGATGCCCATATGGGCACGATTGCAATAGCACCCCGCGCAATGTTAGAAGTCTAACGTGCATGAAGAAAGAAGAGGAAAAAGAGAAGAGAGGAGAGAGAGAAAGAAAAAGGAAAAAACTGAAATCCGGCAATGAAAAAAATTCACGCTTTAAGTTTTTCTCCCCTTTTTCTTTTCAACCTTTCGCCACTCTCCTTGTGTTGGCTCGATCGAAGCAATGACTAACTTTTTTTCTGCATTTCGTGAACCTATTTCCTTGTCTGGGTCTGAAGTATCTGAGTGGTGATGCCGTTTTTTCCCTCCCATGTTTTTTTCCTCGTTTGTCTTCTCTACCTGATTTTGGTGAATCTTTGTATCCTTGTTTGCTGATGTAGCTTCTTCCTTAGTCTCCTTTTCTTTGGATACCTCTGCATTCTCTGCTAAAGTGTCGTCCTCTTCTGCTTCTGATTCTTCATCATTTGAATCAGGGAGGGGAAATTGCCATCCTTTCCTCTGCTTCCCTTTCTGCTTCTTTTTGCTGTTTACTTTTTTTGCTTCTGGGCAGGTGCTTTGTAGGTGTCCTGTCTGCCTGCAAAACCTGCATCTGAAAGTAGTGTTTTTGTAGTCTAGTGCTTGCAGCCAGTTTTTTTGTTTATAGATCAGTCTTATGTTGTCTGGCAGCCCTTTGCTAAGATCTACTTCAACACAAATACGAGCAAAGGTGTATAACCTTTCATCAATTCTCTCCAGATCTATTTTGATATATTTCCCTATGTTGTTCCCAATTCCTTCCAAGACTTGTTCACTCCAAAAGTGGAGGGGAAGGTTGAATAAACGAACCCAAACCGTCACTTTGGATACAGCCATGGTGTTTGGATCGAAATCTGGAAACCATGGGGTCATGAATAGCCCTGATGTTCCCCAAAACCAAGGCCCATTGCTGATGATTTTTTCTCTGTCTTCTGAGGATGCAAATCTAACTATGAAGAATCCTTTGGAGCATAAATGTATGTCACATTCCATAGTCGAAGTGGTGAAGATCCAATGGAATAGATCCATTGGTTTTGGCCAGAAGCTGTTAAAACGATAGATTAGGGCCTGCATTTCATAGGAAGTTACGAAAACATCCAGCCATGTAGAGTCAAAGTTTAGGGCTGGGGTTTTCCCTAACTGATCTACGATATATGGCCTAGGAGTATACCTGCCTTGATCTGGAGAAGATCCTGGATCTTTATTGCCCTGGAGGATGTTTTTGTATGAGATCCCTCCTTTGGGTTGTTGCTGAGATGCAGTCTTTTTCCCCTTCTCCCCTCCTGAGCTGCTTGTCTCACCCTATGGAGGGGCTCCTCCCCTCAGTCTGAGGTTCAAAACAATGGTTTCTGCTAGGCTAATCCCATAGCTTCCCATGGTTCTGTTGTCTTGTAGGGACCATCTGCCATTTACTAGGTGTTGGATCTGTCTAGAGTATCCAGTCAAAGCACAAAGTTGCTGCTTCAGCTGCATCACAGTACTTTCTGCATGTACCCATACTAGAAAGGATTTCGACTCTGGTGTTTTAATGAAAATCTGAAAACAAGTTTTAGTTACCTGTTGACTACCATCAAGCTGGGTTTCTGCTCTGCCTGTAGCGGTGAGATCCGGCCTGTGGCTGTAGAGAAAGGTCCATGCATGTGTGCGATGGGGCAGATCTGCTACATGCAGACCCTAATCCTTGCATACAAGAGGCTTCAGCGAGGAAAAAAGTTGAATGGGCGGCGAATTGACCTGACAGAAAGTGGTAGATCGTGCCCACATCTTTTCGAAAGGGGGTTGAGGAGCAGACTGCCGGATCTTTTTTCCATCGGCGCAGGCAATACATCCTGACCAGCGCGTAATCCTCGAAGGGGAGATCGCAGCGACCCAATACTGGTTGAGATCCGGCAGTTTGGCGGAAATACATCGAATGCAGAGTAAAATGTTTCCCAGATCCCTCCTGAGAGTAATATCCTGGGCTGAGAAAGGAAGGGTTATCTCCAGGCTCTGTTGGCTCTGTTTCGAGTCATTATACTTCTTCCCGATAGTGGATCTGGGCCAAACCCAAAGGGAAAGATCAAAAACAGCAAGACCATCATCTAGGTCTGAATCCGTTCGAAGGCAACGCTGATCTTTGAGGGCAACAGTGGCGCGGAACCAAGAACTGTAGAAGGCTTGCTCTGTCGCCAAGGACCGATCAGTTGCAGAGGTAAGCCAGATCCATGGATCGATTGTTCTAACTCGCAGGATCGTGCAGGGTTTCCCTGTGATCGTTGTCCCTTCGATTGAGATCCTTGTGTCGGCGACGCTGAGGGTTGTAGGAAACCTAGCCATCTCACTCCCAAAACCTACCCCAAGACTTGTTCCTCCGCCAGATATTCACGTATTACAAATGGTAAACCTAGGATTAACCATTGTGGAGGAGCCTGGGGTCACTTTTTGGTAAACCTCGATTTATGTTGAGGAGCCTTCAAGGGGATTGAGCTTGCTACTCTGCCCTTGCATGTGTATCGGATCGTAGACTGTTCCTCCAGGTATTTCTATTTCTGTTGGTAACCTTAGTGACCATATTCCCTAGATTCTTCCTAAGGTGATGGTGGCGGGAAGATCCCACTGTACCTGGAGCAAACGTCGGCTAGACTCACTTGGATTTTCTGGGGGGTTCTCTTCACTCGAGACGGTTAAGTGGAGGAACTTGGTCCAGTCTACTCATTAAGCAGGTTGCCAGGGTAACTGTTCCAACCATTATTTCTGTATCGAACTCTGCGACGTTGGATTTCATCACCAACTAGTGTTTTCAGTCCGGAAAGTTACTGTTTGTGTGTGTTTGATCTCTTAGATTCTTCAGGCGTGTGATTCAATTTGTTTGGTTCTTTAGAGACTTTAGGTGATTTTCATTGAGATTTTACTTTGTTTGCGTGTGAAGTAGTTAAAAGTCTTTAATTGTGGCTGAATTACCGAGAAATTCCCGTAGACTTTGGGGCCAATCCCCTGAGTTTGTTAATGTGGCTGATTTACTGAGGACTTCTCGTAGACTTCGAGGTCAACCTCCTGAAGACATACCAAGTCACTTTGAAGGCTTGAGAGTTCTCGTATCTCCAAGTAGCGGTAGAAGTGTGTCACCTGAAGAAGGAGAACCTTCATTGGTAGAATATTCTGATTCTCAACCAGTAGTAATTTCAGAGGTTACTGGTAGCATTGCGTCTACTAGTGATATAGGTGAAGAACCTGACGTATCTGAACCTGAATCTGAAGTTGCTCTTACTCCCGTATCAAAGTTTGTTTCTCCGACTCCTAGTGGTCCTAGTTCTCCTAGGGTAGAAACCGTAACTACCCAAGATCTTCCTGCTGGACTCATAGCGATCGAAGAGCTTGCTATTGCGGATATCGAAGAAAGCTTCCCTTTTCCGGACAATCGACCTATTTTAGAGTTTAGGGAGCGTGAATCGATTTTTTATAGTCCGCCTAGGAGCACTAATTGGTACCATTCACTGACCAATCTTTTGGAAAATCCGGGACTTAGTTTTACACCACCTCGCATTTTTTATCACCCTTCACCTAGGGATCATTATCCTACATTGAATATGTCTAGTCCGTCATCCATGTATTCCCAATATCCGGAAGATTATTTACACGGCGGTCCTTCTGTTCCTGCTGGGTATCAGTCCATTTCTGGTACTTTTTCGGGAGCGTCTCCTCGTCCTATCGAACAAAAATTGTTAACTGGAAGTAGTGGTACTAAACCGTTGAGTGCAGAAGAAATTCTGATGATGTCAGGTCAACCTCAAGGTGGTCAGTTACCACTTGGGGGGCAACCTCAAGGTATTCAGTATGTTCCTAGGGGGAAACCTCAGGGTACTCAGTATATGCCTGGGGGGCAGCCTCAAGGTACTCAATTTGCGCCCGGGGGACAACCTCAAGGACAGTACATACCTACAGGACAGTATGTTCCTCAAGGTCAACCCCAGACTCAGTATGCACCCCAAAATCAACCTCAATATCAGTATGTACCTCAAGGTCAACCCCAGTATCAGTACGTGCCTCAGAGTTATCAACCCCAAGGTCAGTACCCATCTCAAGGTTACCAACTGCCTTCTAGTCAACCGTATTATCAACCTTACCCTCAACTCGGTTATGGTCCTCAGTATCCTCAAGGTCTATACCCCGGAATGAATTTGGTGTGGGATCCATCTCAAAATCAGTAGGTCTTGCAACCGAATGTGCAGTCGTCATCTCAACCTGAACAACCTATGGTCGCTGGTCCATCTCAACAACCCGTCCAGTCCACCATTCAAACTTCTGCACCTTCTGTAGTTTCTCAGGCTAGGCCTAGTACACCTCGTACTCCGCCTCAAACGTCTGCTGCAACTACTGCAACATCTTCTCCATCTACCCCACCTTCTTCTAGAGTATCAACAACTTCGGTTTCTACTGTTCCTGTATCTACTCCTCAGACCTCTTTACCTCAGTCTGGATCTACGGTCCAGACATCGGTCCAGATGCCTTTAGGAAGTATGGTTGTTACCTCTCAACCTCAATTTAATAAACCTCCATACCAAGGATAGTATCAACCTCAATATGGTCCTGCTACACAGAAACCAACCTATCAGTATCAACCGTACCCTGGGTATACATATCAACAACCTCAGCAACCCCAGTATGGTCCGATTAATCCTGGTTTTCCTCCTCCTGGGGCTGGTTTGCAGACCCCAAGTTTCAAAGACCCTAATCATCAATTACCATTCATTGCAACTTTGGACTTACCTGACTTGACGCGCCTTACGAATGATCCAATCAATTATCTTCCGTATTGGCCGCCAATGCCGCATAAGTTGCCCAGTGACATTCCGAAATTCGAAGGTAAACCTGGAGAGGACCCGTCGAACCATGTGATGAATTATCATCTTTGGTGTGCATCCAACTCCATTTCTGATGATTCTATTCGTTTACATTTCTTTCAACGCACTCTAATTGGTCTTGTGGTAAAATGGTATATCTAATTACCGCGAGCCACTTTTTATGATTTTAGTTAGTTAGCTACCTCGTTTTTAACTCATTTTCAGTTGCCAGTCAAATATGACAATGGCATGGAGCTATTAACTTCATTAAAGCAATCGACGTCCACTTACATCTCCGATCATATCCATGAATGGAGACGTCGACGGCGTTTAGTGAAGGTTTATATCCCGGATCAAATCTTAGCTGAGTGGTTTGTAAAATCCTTGCTGCCTAAGATCACTGAAAATGTAGCTAAAGCTGGAGTAGTTACTGAAGAGCAAGTCATTGCTCAAGCATAGTACCTTGACTTAGTTTACACTCAGTCGGGTACGTTACACGAGAAGATCCCCAACCTACCTAATCAAAATCAAATCACTGCTGCTCCTTCAGGGTCTCATGCCACTGATGGTATGATTGGCACGATAAATACTAAAAGTAAGAAGAAATCTTCTAAGAATTCTTCTCCTATAATAACCTTGCCAGATTCCCCAATAGGAGAGTCTTCCGCATAACTTTCCGTCGATATTTGCGTTGTAGAATCTTCTACAGCCAAACCTAAAAACGGTGGTAAGAATAAAGGGAAGAAGAAGAATAAAGAAAAAAATCCAAAACAGAAACCTGAAAAAGCGGAACCCTCTGAAGAAAAGCGCAAACCTCGTTATCTGTGTCTCATTTGTGATCAAGACCATTATACGAGAGACTGGCCTCATCGGGCGGAGGTTGCAAAAATCGTCAAAGGTTCCCAAACTCCTCCTGTCTTGAAGGATCCTTTTCCAGCTCAAGATAGTAAGATGATCGGTTCATCCTCCAGTGCCAATGAAGAACCCATCTTGATGATGTCTCATGTAAGGATTGCGACTCGATCGCAAGATTATGGTAGTAAAAGTCTTGTTGATGGAAAGGAAGCAGAATCTTGTCATTCAAATCCATCAACCTCAGCTCCCGGTTCAAATCCACTACAGATCGAGAAACCTAACCCAGACTTAGTAATCAAACCACCCACAAAGGGTGTACTTCGAAGTTTTGCTTTCAATCCACATGCGAGAGCAGCTCAGAATTACAACATTGTTGAGGATTTAGCTGTTTCACCCTCAGCAATGTTGGCTTTGGAAGTGTTGCAATCATGTCCAGCTCAACGCAAATTACTTTTGTCAACTATAGGAGCTGTTGACACTCAGGACCCAAACCTAATAATCTTTGATCTAGAAAATAGTGCACCGCGTCTCCCCCATCAAATGGCTGTCTAGATTCAAGTGATAGTAAAAAACAGACTTGTTCATAGGACTGTGATTGACGAGGGAGCTTCCACGTGCATTATGTCGATACAGCGTTGGAGATCGCTCGGTTCTCCTTCACTCAATCAATCCCTGACAATTCTTAAGGCCTTTGATGGCTGTGGGTTCATCCGTTCAGCATTTTATAGGATCTACCTATAGGGTTTGAAGGAAAAACCGTTAATCTAGATGTGGAGGTGGTTGATGCCCCTCTAGATTACAACCTTCTCTTGGGTCGTAGTTGGTCTTATGCTATGACAACTGTTGTCTCATCGGTCTTTCGGCTTATCAAGTTCCATCATAATGGAAAGATCGTAACTATAGATCAGTTGTCATACTTTTCATCCGACCCAGCCTCTGCTGAGAGTATTCAGCACGTTGGCAAAGCGATGATCCCTTATAGGGAT
>APFE030722011.1:0-10724 GCA_000404065.3 Pinus taeda | reverse complement strand
CTAACCCCAAAGCCAGAATGGATTTTGTGATTAGAATCTTAGGGGAATCCTAGTGTGCTTCGAGTCTATGTAAAAGTAGTTTGGAAATAATTCTAACTATTTTGGTTAGGTTATTACAAATTGCTTGATCTGCTAGACTATATTTGTGTCGCAAAACTAGGTGGTCCATGAGGGTCTATGTCAAATGGGTTTTCCCCCTTGAGATGTAAAATTGTAAAAGTCATGATGTAAAGTTTCTTGAGGGTTAGAAAATGTTTTATCCCCTCATGAGTCCTAGGTCCTAGGTGATTTTTCCAAAGGCTAAGTTCGAGGGTCCAATAAAAATAATAAAAGATATAAATAATAAAAAAATGAATAATTGAAAAATAACTAAAAAATAAAATAATAAAATAAATTTAAGAATTAAATAATAAATAAATTTTAATAAATTTAAATATAAGTCAAAGTTTGAGAAAATAAATGCAAGATTTTAATTTTTTAATATATTAAAATGCATTTAAAATTTCGACGGATGAGATTAAAAGGGATTTTGATCCTCATTGACAATCGAGATTAGTTTGACATGGATCACTCGAAATATCCGTTGGAAAATTTTCCTTTAAATAGGGTGTTAAGGGTCATTTGAGATCAGATTCGATCTGAGAGTCGTGTGCTAAAGAAAGCTCTCTTGTAGTCATTTTTTTTGCAATAAAAAAAGACTTTGGGGTTGAAAATCTTGCTGGTGTTACTCTTTTGGAAATGCTGTAAGATGTTTTATTTTTTTGCATAATTTTATTTTCAGCCATTGATGATAGCTTGATAAAGATTGATTCAAGCACAGGTATCTTGTTTGATCTCTGGGGTTTGAATGATAGTTTAGATTCTGAAATATAATGGCAGGTATCTCCATTTGATCTGGATTTCACTATTATTTTATCCCTCTATGTTAATGGTTGATTTTAAGCTGTGTAGGAAATCCCTTTTTTTAGATTATCGGGCGTTCGAGGAAGTTCTCGGTTGAACCAGCCAACTCCCGGATTGTGTTTTCTGAAAGAGCCCAGCCAGTTTTAATCCCATGCTTATCATTAAAAAAAAAATTATGAATGCATGAAGGGTTTTCTGAATTATCTTACATTAAATTTAAATTATGAAAATATCACTGTGGATTATTGACAAATATGGCTGCTTAAGAGTTGAAAATCTGTAAATATTGTAAATTTTTAGTAGGTTTTAGGGTTTTCAGTTTTGTTTCTTGCGCATTTTACTTCTTGGTGTTTTGTTTTTGCTATTGCAGGTTGAAGGTATAGATTTTAAAAGTTTTTCAGGGTTTTCATTAGAAATATCTGAATGCAGGGCAATTTCAAAATTCACTGGAGAATTTGCAGGGTTTTTCTGAAGAAATTTGAGGTTTTCCAAGCCATTTGTCTGCTGGAGTTTCACTGATAAATCCGAAGTATGAGTGAGAAATTCATTTTCTGGAATTTGGGATATTTTTCTAAGGGTTTCAAAATTGTTTTATCATTCTGGCATGCTTCAGAATTTTTTTTGTTGCTGTGGTCACCCTCAATCATTGCCCAACACTCCCTTCCTCACGTTGTCACTCTCAGTGTATTTCTCAACACCTCTATTTTCTGCAAAGAGTCCCCACGTCCCTCAAAACTCCTCACACTGACCTGTAGTCGTTTCTCTATCCAGATAACCATCTCCACGCTGCAAGTAGAACCCTCGACCTGCCAAATCTCTGCGGCATTCCTCCAATCAAAACCCTCCACGCTGCATCCTCTCAAAGTTCCTCACATTGCCAGGCCTGCGGATTTCCCCCACTCCGGCAACAAACCCTCGCTGCCATAACATCTGAAAGCAATCCTTGCGTGCTGCTATCCTTACCGTATCCCCTCGGTCATTCGAACTTCATTTCTGCTCTTGCGTTTTCCACCATTGAATGCCTTCCAATATGCATCAAACCCTTGCCTACGCGTCACTACACCTATGGATCCATCTCCAATCGCACCTGCCATTCCCTCCCACCGTCAACATGCACACCTGCAAAATCACAAGCATAAACAGTGTTTTGATATGTATGCTATGCGGCTAGCTTTTAGATAAGCGTATGTATAATTTTTTTTTGGTTTCGTTTGATTCTTTTTTCAGTTTAGATTTAGTTAAATTTTTAATTTAAGGTTATGCATAGTTTTGCTTTCATGTATACATTTCTTTAGACTTAGGGTTAGTATTTTTAGATGTAGTTTTAAAAATTAAATCTTTGTTTTAAGTTTAGTTTAGGACTTTAATTTTAAAATTAGATTTTAATAAAAAAAAAAGAATAAAAAAGGTTTTATGGTTTTGTTTTATTTTCTGAGTTAGCGTTAGTTCATTTAGAGTTATATTTAGTTTAGATTTTAGTATTAGAATAAATTTTTATTTAGATTTTGGTTTTAGATTTATTTTATTCTAAGACTTGTTTAGTTAGGCTTTAGTTTTATAAATTTTCATTTGGTTAGAGTTAGACTTTTGATTCTGTAGTTTTAATTTTAGAATTAGATTATTTTATTTAATAAATATAATAAAAGATATAAAAATATAAAAAAAGGCATTGAAAAAGTTCCTTTTAAGTTTTTAGTTAGGAATCGGCTGCTTTAGAATTAGACTTTGAGTTTATTTACATTTAGATTTAAGAACTTTTTTTTTTTTTGGGGTTAGGTGGTTAAGATTTTTATTTTTAGTTTCCTGTAGCTTAGGACTTAGAGCTAGATATGTTTTAGTTTAGTTTTGTTTAATTTTTTTTTAAATAAATTTAAAAATAAAATATAATAAAAATTATAAAAAAAAACTTAACAGAAAATTGAAAATTCATTTTTTTACGTCCTTTGGGGTATCTATGTTCCATTTTTCTATAGTTAAATGCACTTAAATGTTTATTTACAAGTTTGCTATATGAAAGTGATAACTGGTCAGCATTTATATTTTATGATCATTTAAAGCATTTGATTTTTCTTGAAGTTTAATTGCCGGAATATTGTTAAGGCATTGCACATTTATTGATTATCTCGCATTTGGTAAAATTAATCTTTGCTAAGGATATTCGATGATAAATGATTGTTTTACAAATTTCATATTACTGCAACATCTAATAAATAATCATTTAATCATTAACTTAATAAGGCACTAGTTCTAAAATCAATCAGGTGTAAATTGCTTTGCTGTGTCTCCCAACCCAACTAGTCCACAGTTGGTCTTCCTTTATTCCATAGGTTCTACCCCCTTAGCCTCGGAAGATGGCTTAAACGGAGAGATTTTGGATCAGGGTGATAGCCCCCGGTTTGAGCGTTGTCGTGACGATCTATGCGACAACAACGTGCATCCTGAAAATACAACACCCACACGTATGGTCAGTCTGGCCATGCTACCATGCCTCATTCCTTGGATGAACAGGAGAAGGAGAAGTATAGTTTAGGGGTTGTACCATCATGTAGAAGAGGTGGGCAAGTGGAGGGTGAGTCTGGTGTTGAAGAAAAGGGTAATTAGGTTCAGTCTTCCTAAAGACATTGTAATTATGATTTTTTTTGTAAATAAGAAAATGAATTTATTATTATGCTTGCTTCATGGGTTTCATGAGCAAGAATTTTTATATGTGGCTCCCATTGAGAGCTTTAAGATTTATTTTTGAAGGTCAATGTCATATAGGAAGAACCCTTCTTGGGCATGTATCAGATATATTTGAGTCAACCTAGTGTCAAGATCAACCTTCCAAAGACAAGCACAATCCTCTTGATGAAGTTGGCCAACAAATCGAATTAAAAGTAGTCATGTCAGATCAAAATTATGAGACACAACAACTCACTGTTATGTCGGCTTATATTCAAGTCTAACCACTTTTTATAGGTGGCTAGGGCCATCACAAAAAGAACAAATTTCAGACATCTCTGCCACTTCAGATGAGTACAGAAGTAAAGGATTTCGGATGGGTACAGTAGGGTGCAAGAAATCAGATCACCTGTAATTTTGAATGGTACAGGAAGCTCATATTGTTGGTGGGTACTGTGGAGTATAGGGTCTCGGATACTTCTGAAATCTCAGTGGTGATTAGAATATGTAATTACAGTGTAAGCTTCTCGATTTTGATAGTCTCAGCATATATGTAACAATAAATATCTCAGTGCAAGAAGGAAAAACACAATCATGTTCTTGGCACAATTATTATGATGAGGATCTCAGTGATATTCTCTTGCCGTACTTCTAGATGTTGTCATAAGTCTCGGTATATTTGTGATGAGTTTTGGTTTTTGGTAGCATTAGAAGTGCTCTAGCCTTGAAAATTGGTGGAGAGGCTAATGCACATGAGTTCTAAAGAACCCAAAAACCGTTTGGTGAAATCCCACTCAGATTGTATTTTATTAAAATAATTAATATTTTTAATGGAGTTCCTAAGTCTAAATTTACGAAAATTAAAATATTAATGGGTATTAATCAAAATATGGGTGAGAATGATCTTGAAGGTGGATCAAGTCATGTTTTAATCTTATTTGTTGATTAGAGACTTAATCTTGGCCATTGAAGACTCAACTGGAAAAGTATAAAATGGATGCTTGGTGTTCATTTGGACACACACTGAGAGATTGAGGAAATTGATTTTCTGAGGTGAGAAGTTCTCAGGAGGAAAATTGATTGGGGAGATCTTGCAGCTGAGGGGCAAAAAGAATCTAGGAAAAGGACTTTCTGGAAAATATAGAACAGAGAGGCGGATAGAGCTTGCAGAGAGGCAACGCAGTAGCCGAGAGAGATGACACAGAAAGGTTTCCTGTCACGCAGAATCCAGAACTATCAGAACTGTCACGACCTGTTGGAACAACAGGGAGAGCTGATGTAGAGCCAGTGCAGTAGCTGGGAGAACTGACACAGAAAATTTTCCTATCACGCAAAATCTAGAACAGCCGGGAACTACCGGAATTGGCGAAACAATCGGGAGAGCTGACATAGAGGACAAAGATGGTGACTCAAGGCTGACGAAGAGTCAACGCAGAAATATTCGGGGTTAGCCATTCTTGTACCAGATCAGATAGAATTCTGTTGGGTGAAGTGAGATAAAACTCACTCAGATTTTCCGCCAGTATTTTTCTCTGTAAAGGATTTCTAGATGAGCATCCTAGATTTGTTTTCAGATATTTCTCTTGCATAATAATAAACCCTCAGAGTTGCTGCACCGTTTTTTCCCGCATTGAGTTTTTCCAGGGACTATTGTGTCCAAAAATAAGTGTGTCCTATGTATCTTTTTCTTTCCTCTATTTTCTGTTTCATGAGATCAAATATTTAATTAGTGTAGGTTGGAGAAGTAATTTGCTTCGGTATTCAAAAGAATAACTTGATGAATGTAATTTAAAAATCATGTAGGTGAAGTAGATTTAGATTTTCTACAGTAGGGATTCCTTCGAGGCTAGGAATTTTCACATGGTATCATAGCATTGATTTTGAAATAGGAAGAGAAGATCCATTGCTGAGCAGTGAGGCCGAAAGTTGCACTTGGCAGCAATTCGAATCCCCTTGAAGGGATTGTGCAGTCCTTGTCGGGACGCAAATCCAAGGAAATCTCTCTGAGTGAGACGACAAAGAGGTACTATTTCCAGTTCATGAGTTCGTAGAGGTAGAGGGAGTGACACAGAGCCTCAACGTAGTGCTTGAAGGGCACAGTTTATGCCGGGGCATAAATTTGTTGGAAAAGAATGAAGACACGTAGAAGGGGAATTTTCTCCTCAGAGAACTTTCCACTATAAAGTTTGAATTTCTCACTTGCCGAGCAGTGCTAAGGAATGACTAGAGGAGTAAGTTTGTCAGTTGGGTGAGATGGCATCACATGGGCTCAGAGATCACAACAGGTTGGAAGGTGCTTCCAACTATGTCACATGGAAGACCAGAATCTTAGTTGTTCTGGAGGAATATGATGTCGAGGCCTATGTCAATAGTGTTGTAGTTGTTCCTGGTGACAACGATCAAAAGAAGAAGTACAAGGCTGAGCAGGGGAATGCAAAGAGGGTCATTCTCGATGGAGTTCGAGATCATGTGGTCTCACACTTCTAGGGCAAGGATACAACCCAGGAGATGTGGGAACCCTTGTCTTCTCTGTATGAAGGCTCTTTCGAACAGCGGAAGATGTATTTGGAGTAGAAGTTGGAGTGGAATTTGATGCAAAAAGGAGAAGGGGTGAACCTCTATCTTCAACGTCCTTAGGACACTAAAGACCAACTTGCTATAGTGGGGTCCACTCCTTAGCCAACCGCGATGGTGAGGATAGCCCTGAATGGAATCTCGAATGAATGGAAAATTTTTGTCCAAAGCATATTGGGCAAAGAAAAACTACCTTCATGGGAGGAGATGTAGGCAACTCTTCAACAGGAGGAGTTAAGGAGGGACCTAGTGAAGGTCAACCTCAGTGGCAGTAGTGGGAGTGGCACAAAGACAAAGGAGGAGGAGGAGAACGTAAATCTAGCATCGAAGGGACAACAAAAGCCGAAGCGAAAGGACATTTCAAAGGTGAAATGTTTCAATTGTGGTGAGATGGGCCACTATGCATCCTAGTGTCCTTTTAAGAAAAAGAATAAGGATGAGAAACGTGATCCTAAGGCTACTTCAACTAATTTTCCCTTAGGGATGTTACATAATTTTGAAAAATTTTCTGGGCGGATCTGAGGGGTCAAACATCGGTCCCAACTCAGCCTGCTGCTAGGTGAGCTAGGGGACTTTGGGCTGAAATTCAGAGGTCAACATTTGGCCAATTCATTCGTGGGTTATTTTGGGTATTTGGAGGAGAGGCTGGGGTTAATTTCCCAGAATTTTCTGAGCACCAGAGGTGGCGTTTCCAGCAGCATCTTGGTAGCAGACAACGCAGTTTCACAAGGGCATCGCATGGCATCATTGTAGCGGTTATTTGTGCCATTTGGGCTTGACATATTGCCACTTGGGCTTGATCACACTTGCCATTGAGGCAAGCCCAGGTGCTCCACTTCCACATTATTGTACTTTTCTCCTAGATTATAATAAAATGGCTTAGCATATGGTTATTATTGGACTTTTTATGGGTATGCACCGAATGTTTCAATTTTATGATGTTGTTTTTATTGTTTGCTTTGCATAGCACTATTTTTCCTAGTTTAGGACATTACATCCCACACTTTACGATTAACTTCCATTGAAACAACTATGGAAATCATGCCTTGTGTATGTCAAGCAATCAAAACAATACCATTGACTTATGATGGTGTTTAATGGCTAAAGGAAGGAGTTTTATGTTGTTGCCTTGCTAGCATAATATGAGAAATTCCCAATAAAGTGTACTAAACTAGCAAGCAAGTACCCAATTTACTTGCTAAATTTTCTTTATCAAAATGAATGAAGCCCATTTTCTGAATGGGACCATTTTGATGCCAACATGGACCTATCACCATTAGTTTTCCTCTAGAAATCACTAACGCCCTTCATTTTGTATTTTTTGGTTATCTTTCCTTGTTGCATCTTTGGTTATTGATTTCTTTTTTATTATTATCTTGAGTAGAACTTGACTTGAGATGGATTCCCTCTACATAGGAACAATCTTCAAGCCTATTTTTTAACTCCTAGAGGTTTTTGTCTTAGTTATTGCATCCTATTACCATTCCAATCAGTAGGGTTGTCAAAGATACTTGTAACCTCACTTGCATAGCACACACAGAGAAAGGGGCCACTATCACCTTGGCCCAAGTCTCACACATTAAGCTGAAATTTTGAAATTTCTATGGGAGGCTTCCCTTGAATACTTCAATCAGCCAACACAATACCGATACCTTATGATGGGGTATAATTACTAAGGGAGGAGTTTGATGTTGTTGACTTGCAATCTTAATATGAAAATTTACTATGAAGTGTACTAAACCAGGAAGAAAGTGGCATTTACTTGCTAATTTTCCTATACACTAGCCTTACCAATTTGCTAAGTTGGGATCACAAACCTTCCTTTACCTTGGCATTTTTTTTACCAATTTTCTATGTTGTGATTATAACGCTTCCTTTCTATTGAAGCCTCGAAAATCACTGCAACAACATTGGGGGATAACCACCCGGTCCGGACCTTAGTACAACTCCTTCTCCGTTTGGGATGGTGGCTCCGACTGGAGATAACGGGACCAATTTCCCGATAATAAATAAAAGGGATGGATGGGTGATGAATAGTTTGCTTTTGGTGATAGGCGACTAGCTTATTCTATTGACAAAAATAGGGAAACTAATACTAATCCCGGGAACAACTTATTCATTCGGAATGCACCGTTAAATAATCTTTATCTATCTAATAGGCATATAGATGACTCTGTAAAATAAATATGAGATATTCAATCATTCAAATATTACTTCGTATGAATAGTCACAATGAAGCGATAAATACAAATTACTGCATTCACTGATTATATCATCGATACATATATACGATTGAAAGAGAAGCATGCTATAGACAACCAATAGTGGAATGCATAAGGGATGTTGCAAAAAGCACATATGTATATAAGCGATAATAGCAAGAGCGATTTAAACAACAATTCATATAACATGAATGAGTACAGATGCAGATAATAGTACCATGTGAGATGCTGATCAATCCGAAATATCAATCGCTATTCAAAATTCCTTCTTCAACACAGAAATGCTTTTAAACAAAGACAGTAGTGCACATTTGCATAAAAACCTTCCTCATTAAATTCAAAATAATTGGTCCAGTTTCATAAAAGAATATCCCTGAAGTACAATAGTGCAACTTCAAGGTTTAAGTCATATACAAAACTTTACGACCCTTTCTAAATGCATGAAAGGGTCTATAAATACTACTAAGCTAAAAAAATCTATGAAACAAAATCCTACTAAATTGGCATCAGTAAATGCGATCTATCTCCTTGGGGCGATCCGGCAGTCGGTGATGTGAATCATGACTCAAGTTGTTTTCCTTTAAACCTGAGTTGGCTTATCGCAAGCATCGGCTCCACTTTTGGCGGTCTGTTGAGGCGCAAGCTGAATTGGGCAGCAAAGGTGGCATCCTGAATGTCCGGTATGATATACCTGACAACATCTGTGAGGCATTTTAAGGTGGCTCTTTGGCTATATGGCTTCACTAAGAAGAACCAATAAGCATCCCATGTTAAAATGTTGATGCCAGTGATTAATCTTCCGTTTTTCTCCAACTCCGGGTAGCATGAATGCTCCAACATCTTTGTCGCTATTAATTGACCTGGAGTACATTGGGAAATCATATTAGACAAATAAAGCGTACTATTTACTAATTCAACCAAATTGCCAGTGGTTGCTTTGCATCTGAAAATCGCTCTTTCTGCCTTCATTAACTGTGATTGCCATTCTGTGAATAATATTTCTTTGTGCGATTCTAGAATTTTTGGTAGATTAGTCGCCTGGCCTTGATCGGAATCTTGCCATTCTATAAAATTTGTCAATGTTTCTTCGGCCTGATCCAAATCGGTCCTTGCTTTTTCTACCTTTTCACTTATGGATGCTACTAACTCGCACAATGGTTCTGCTTGTGTAATCTGCTGACATAGGAGCTTAACCTGATTAATCAATGCCTTATTTAACTGAAGCGCTTCTGCTTTGAATTCATCTACCTGAGGGAGCCTTTTCATTTGCTCAATTTGAGTTGACAATTGAGAGATTTGCTCATCTTTATCTTTTATTGTTCCCTCAGTCGATATTCTTAATTGCTCCAATGCTGCCGATAGCTCCCTTTGCCTTTGGATTGCACTCTCATCAATCCTCTGCTTTTCCTCTTGTAATTGCTTAGTCAGTTGATGATTGCTCTGCTGCTGCACTAGCAATTCCTGCTCCGCCTCCTCTGCTTTCTGCTGAACTTCCGATAATTTTGCCTGTAGCGAAGAGATGTCTTGATCCTTCGCTTTCAATAAACTGCTCACCTCCGATGCTTTATCAATGGTCACCGCCGAATATGCTCCAGCGTATTGCGATAGCTTGGTTAAGTCATCGGAGGGTTCGAATTCCTCTTTCCACACAACATTGCCCATCACTGTTAATTCAGGGAATAGAGAAGGTTGATCAGCCCTTCTCCTTTTCCTCTGTCGCTTTACAACACCTTTATGCTTAGGGATATAAAATACATCCAAAGGGGGAATCTCTTCAATTTGCAAAATGATTTCGCCCGATGGATCTTTAGGAATTATCTCTGTTTCTTTTGATTTGGGTAGGTCGCTGGTTTCGCCCGAAATCGGTTTCGATGTCGCTTCCTATGTGTCGCCTTCTTTAGAAACCTCATCATCTCTTGAGCACTCTAGGTTGCCGATGATTGAATTGAATTGCTGCCATTACTGGAGCAAATTCAGATCAACTAGTGTATCATCATTAATTTTAGAGCTGCTCTCTTCTTGGGCTTTCGCCTGGGTTTCTTCCTGTCGCTGCACATTTTCCTGGGTTTCTTCCTGCCTCTGATTATGCACTTCCTCCTGCTGCTTTGATGTAGTAGGAGGTGGCGTATTACTTCGTTGCTCAGGCTCGCTTGATTTTCTCGTCATCGGAATAGTCGCTAACATGTTTAGAGGCAGAGTTTGCAACCTCTGTTCTCTAATTCTGTTGAATTCGGCTAGCCCTTCATCGTTGTATACATTTCTGGCAAGCGACTTAACTTGATACAACGATTCGGCCGATGCAAACAAATCTTCGAATTTGTCTTCTTTGTGCTCGACCTTGGCCAATTTGGCTTGGTCGAGCGC
>APFE030722009.1:230452-255421 GCA_000404065.3 Pinus taeda | reverse complement strand
TCAAAGGGGTCAGCAGATAGCAATCTATATACAAAGATTGACACTGACAAATTGGTAATAATTGTTGTTTATGTTGATGATATAATTTTTGGTAGCAATGAAGAATCCACGAGTCAGAATTTTGCTTCAGTAATGCAGCAAGAATTTGAAATGTCCTTGCTTGGTGAGCTTACTTATTTTCTTGGTCTACAAGTTCAACAAAATAAAGATGGTATTTTTCTTTCACAAACCAAATATCTCAAACAGATCCTGAAAAATTACGACATGGAAGATTCTAAACTAGTATGTACCCCAATGGTAATAGGATGTAGTCTTAGCTCAAATGATGAATCAACAGCAGTACACCAACCAACTTACAAATTCATGATTGGCAACCTGCTTTATCTAACAGGTACCCGACCGGACATCATGCATGCAGTGGGAATAGTTGGAGATTCCAAGCAAATCCAAAGGAATCACACCTTCAGGCAGTCAAAAGGATTTTCAAATATCTTCAAGGAACACAGAACTTTGGTTATGGTATCCTAGAGATACATATCTTACACTTCATGCATATACAAATGCAGATTGGGGAGGAAGTGTTGATGAAAGAAAAAGCACTAGTGATGGTGCATTCTAGATGGGTTCCAGGTTAGTGTCTTGGTTCAGCAAGAAACAAAGTTCAATTGCATTATCTAAAGTTGAAGCAGAATACGTGGCTACTACATCTTGCTGCACACAACTACTTTGGATGATGCAAACCTTGCAATACATTCAGATCACATGTACTCCACCCATCTCTATTCTATGTGATAATACAAGTGCCATCAGTATTCCAAAGAATCTAGTCATGCACTCCAAGACCAAGCACATAACCTTAAAATATCATTTTCAATGTGAACAAGTGCTTGATCAAAAGGTCAAGTTGGAGTATGTTCCATCTAAAGAATAGATTGTTGATATATTTACTAAACCACTACCCAAAGAGACATTTGAATATCTCAGACAAAATCTAGGAGTAGTTGTTGCATCATCCTACTGTTAAATCCTATTTTCTTCAAAGAAAGGTGGTTATACATGAGTTTCATAAAGCATAGTCACATACATACATGGGTTTCTATGAGCATAGTCGTGTATATGTTGGTTTGAAGGAAAGCAGTGGGCCAGACTTAGGAAAAAGGGGTCTGCTATAGTTCTATCAATTATCTGCTCTGTTTGATGATGGTTTCACTCTGCTGATAACATGTGGAAATATATTGGTTCTCATAAAGTTGTTGATAACTTGATGTATATTTGATTGATGATGATGCTTTGATCTCTCTTACTGACATATGCAATGATCAGATATGACAGTAAACAGGTGGAACAAGTTCAGGGGGAGAACATGGTTGATGATAGTTTTGAAACTAATGATGGACATATACAGGTTGCTGGTTTGGATGGTGATTGACAGATGCTACCAATGGTATAGATCATATGATAGTTGATGATGACTATCATGGTCTTGTTTAAGACATTTGGTGTCTGTTATATATGTCATGTACATATTTAATGTAAAGGTCATGAAAAGACCTAATTTGTAACCCCACTATGCATGGGATGGATGATGTAATGTTTTTGTTTTGACATGTATAAAAAATTGGTATATCCCCACTTGGTTGGGTGGATGAGTCAAATTTGGTATATCCCCACTTGGTTGGGAGATGGATGTATGTATGAGTTATTGGTGATAGGAAGGTCACTTGGGATGTATGTATAGAGCCATGTTCTTCTTTTAGAACATATTTTTGCAGACTTTTCTTATGCTCAGGGGGAGCATGGACTCGATCATGGGAGCTCAATTAGTACACTTCAGAATATTAGAGAATTTAGCATGCACTCATGGGGAGCATGACCCTTTGCCATTGATTTCAAAGGGGGAGAGTGACTTAGTGTGGTTGTTGCTTCCATCAAGTCTAAAGGGGGAGATTGTTGGCATTATGATGTATGTGTTGTACTTGATGACAACCCACTTATAGTAGAACAACTCACTTGTATATGGTAACGAGATGAATCTAGAGAAGAGATATCAGATGTGACAGAATGCATGAGAGTAGTGTTTACAAATGTGATGAAATGCTGGGTAGCTTCAAGAAATCAGTTCAGAAGGCATCTCACTCAGATGATAGATCATTGTATGGCAGGTAAACAAAAAAGAATGGCAGATTAGTCTTCATAGAATGAAGAAAAAGAGGTATATGTAGGTTCACCATTAACCAAGCCATGTATACATGGAGGTTCATTGTATATAAGTCGCGTATACATACACACGCACTTTCACAGAAGGAAAAGCGCGTATACCTTGGAAAACTAAATTTTTGGTCTGAAGTATTTGGTCCATGGTATTTTGATCCATGGTATTGGTCCAAGGTATCTAGTTCAGGGTATTGACCCTAGGTATTTGGTCCAAGGTATTGGTCCCAAGTGGTTTTGGTCCATGGTATTGAGGAAGGCCTAAGACTATAAATGGTGGAGAAGATCATTCGGCCAAGGTGTGCAAGTATCGAATATATGATGAAGTGTGAGATCTAATATGTAGGTTATTAGCTTATGGTGCTGTGCTTGATCTGAATCAATGCTGAACCTTAGCGTTTGATGAAGGATAATATCTAATGATGTATTAGGACCTTAAGGCTTGAAGTGAATTATCTTTATGTGTTTTGATTAGGTATCTGAATAACTGGCGCATGTTGTAGTTTGTAAATATGATGATCTGGGTATGATTGAAGTTTGGAATAGTTGTAATGTTTAAATAATCATTTATAGATTCGTACGCAGTTTCACTTTAGAAAAGGAGCATATACACGCTGGTTCTTCATATCAAAGCAACGTATACATCATAAATTTGATTTGCAGATCTGTATGCTAGTTCGCCTTGAGGAAAGCGCGTATGCATGCATGTTCGACACATGGAAGTAACATATATCTTATAAAATATGTTTTAGTTGCTTCTATTTGCTGTTGTAGTATTCTAGGTTCTGGCTTGGGTTCTGGTTACTATATTTTGGTGACAACATTCTGAATGATCAGATTGATGGAGTGATTGATTGATTCATTTGTGGTTGGTTCAAAAGGAGATTGGTTGATGCAGATATTTTTGATGATGTTGTTGATGGATCCAGTCTGAAAAAACGTGGTCCCTGGAAGAAAAGAGAAGGTTGTAGCCTTCTGTAGGTCGGCACCTACGTACTAGTAAACATATCAGCTAGTACAAGATCTAGGGGGTTGTAGCTCCCTTCTAGTAGAAGCTGGAGAATGAGAGAAGGTTGTAGCCTTCTGTAGGTAGAAGCCTACGCACTAGTATAAGACTGCACCAGTAAAAAAATTGTAAACAATTTTTTCTTATTATTGAAAGAAGACATAGACAATTGCAGCAGGTGGTTTTCACCCACATTGGGTTTCCACTTATATCTTGATGTTCATGTGTGATTCCTTATTTTGTTTTTACTGCATTGTCTAATGAATTCCTGATATACTAGTTAAAGTTCAATGCACGATCATTTGGGTAAATAAAAAATTTCTGCATATAGCCTGGTTGCATTAAGTACAGTTGCGTATACATGCTAGTTCACTAAGCTGAAGTAGCGTATACAAATCAATTTTGAAAATTAAATTATTGTTCTAATAATACTAATTCACCCCCCCTGTCAGTATTATTTCCAACAATCACTTCGTCAATGAATTCAAACACATAAAACTTGACCAAAATGACATCCTAGTAAGTTTTGACATGAAATCTCTTCACACTAACATACCCATAGGTGAAGCCATGAAGGTAATCCACAAAATTATTGATCCCAAAACTTCTAAATTAGTAGAAGTTTGCCTGAGATCAACCTTTTTCAATTATAAAGATGATATATATGAGTAGACTTGCGGTGTAGCTATGGGATCACCTCTATCTCCTATCATTGCTAATCTATTTATGGAAGATTTCGAAACTAAAGCCATTGAATCTGCCCCCATTAAAACCTAAGCTTTGGAAAAGATATGTCGATGACACCTATATTATTTGGCCTCATGGAAAAGATAAATTAGACATCTTCCTGAAACACCTTAACAACCAATTTGATTCCATCCAATTCACTATGGAAGTGGAAGAGAATGGCAACCTTCCCTTTCTTGACATCCTAATCAAAAGAAACCAGAATGGCTCAATATCTCACCAAGTATATCGGAAGAAAACACACACAGAGCATTACCTTCACACAAACTCACACCACCATCCTACTAAAAAACTAGGGGTTCTCAACACCCTTGCTACAAGAGCTGTTCGTATTTCAGTTCATGATCATTTTGAGTAAGAGAAGAACCATCTCATAGGCATTTTTGAAAAGAATGGTTACAATAAACACCAAGGAATCAAAGCTTTCAAGAGGGATGAGAATCTT
The DNA here is from genome assembly GCA_000404065.3 of Pinus taeda. Lineage (NCBI taxonomy): Eukaryota > Viridiplantae > Streptophyta > Pinopsida > Pinales > Pinaceae > Pinus > Pinus taeda. Next base: position 251,012 of record APFE030722009.1, on the reverse strand, counting down.
AAAAACAAACAACCTATGGATGAGTGGGCTGGCAAGGTCAACTTACCCTACAAACTAGGCACTATTGATAAAATTTCATACATTTTGAAAAAGAACAATATAGGAACTTGTTGTGGTAAAACACAACCCCCCCATTTTTTCACTTTTAAATCTCACATGGGGACCCTTCTAATTAATCGTTTGGTAATATTATTATTGGATTTTGAGAATGTGGATGGCCTAAATGAGTTCGACTTATCCTTACCTATCTATCTAAGTATGTTTGAGCTCATTTGGATTAGATGTTTGTGAATATTGCTTGTTTGAAAATTGGATGTGTTTTAGCTGCTTGACTTTGTGGCTTTTGCATGGGTCAATCATGTATTGGTTGTTGCAATAGGCTCCTTGTGTGATTGGTGATTAGATTTTACGATCATGACAACATTATATCAATGATCACGAGAAGGCAATGTGGCACCTTTAGTTACCACATCACCTTGCATTTCATGTTGGTTGCTTGTCTCCTCCACTTAGCGTGACACCTACATTGGAAAAGATGAATCATTAATTAGTTTTTCTTTAACCATATTGTAAATAAATTTTGATATACATTGTAAATAATAAACATATTGAGCCAAAATTTTTAAAACAAAATAAGTAAACACATTGATTAATTTAACTTTATAAATATAATATCATCAACTTTTTGTATATAGTTTATTTAATGCATAAATAAACTGCCAATTTAACTTTATAAATATAATATCATCAACTTTTTGTATTAAATAATTTGTATATAGTTTATTTAACGCATAAATAAACAGCCAAAAAATAATTATAAATGTGTAATTACACAAAATATAACACAACCTATAATTCATTATGAGAAACGTAATAATACCTTTAGTTCCCACACATAAATTTTTGGTTTAACAATATATATGTTGTTTAACTTAATACTCAATGCACGTGATGAACTAAAGTCACTGTTACAAAAAGGAGAAAGGTTGTGTTTATTAACCGGACCGTAAATTGTAAATATTATCCTGTAATAAAATCCATCATCGCAGGTTTGACCGAGGATGAAGTAGGGTCGGCAAAAAGAGAATTGAAACCACAGTTGTTTTTGCAACATTTCACCTTACAATTAAGTTCAACCACATTCACATGTGAAGTTTAATATTACCACGAATTCCCGTCAACTCAAATTTCACCGTGGATTATTAAGAAATTGCGGTTTTACTTTCATTTTTATTTTAATTCTAATATACTTTTAAGACTCATTTAACTCATTGTTTTCCATTTATTTCTAGGTATCTAGGCACAGAGGAGGAAGAAATAGAAATCAAAGCCGGAAAAGTGAGGGACAAAGATAACTATATCGATGGCGATGCCGTGCCACCTTAGAAAGATGAATGGAGTAGGCAATGTTCATCTTGGAGATCGTTGTTCATCATTACCTGTTGGTTCTTATGGAATTGGAGGAACGCACAAATTTTCCAAGATTCAAAGGAGCTCCTACGTGCAATTCTACAGCGTATTGTGGCATGCCATGACTCCTTTCATCAGGTTGACTCTTTGCCAAAAATGCCTACTATATGAAGCCGGAGGTCTATGCTCATTAATAATCCTACATGATTGTATCTCCTTTCAGGTTTTCAGTCTCAGTGGATTGGGTCTCTTATCCATGGCAGGGCCGTGTGCTCCTTTTTTCATATGTGTAATAGCGTGCAATCTTTTGATGGTATTGTTTCTTCAGTGATTGTATGATTTTGTATCAATTTTGGACAAGCAAGTTTTGTATATGTTTTCTTTTTTAGATTGGATGATCTGGACTATCTGTCACTATATTTAGCATAGGTTTCTGGGCTTTCTTTTGCCCTCAAACCAATCATGATATCTATTGAAGATCTTTATATTCTCTTAATATAAATCAATGATGGTTTTTTTCTCTAAAAAATACTTTGACAAGTCGAGTTAGTTGCCAAAATGTGACAAGATAAAGGCTTCCAGATATAGCAGAACTATAGTTGGATCACTGCAAGATTTGAGATAATTCCACAAATTGAACAAATCTCATACTCAATGGTGGATTCCAAAACAAAGGATTAGTTTAATCTCAATAGTCGATTCCGAAACAAAGGATTGTGATTTCGTTTTTAAGAGGCTTCTCTGCATTTTAACTAAAATCGCAATTGAGCCCATCTGAGCTAGTTGAAAAATAATGGGAAATTGTTCTTTTCCCTATCATGTATAAATACTCTTCTTAGGACTGTTATGAAGGGAGGGATTTGGGCACGCTACAGAGGAGGGACTGCTCTACGAGTTAGGGGGGCGATCCAGATCCACGTAGAAAGGGAGGTCCCGAACACACACACGGGCAGTTTGATAATCTTTCAATATGGGCTATTGCACTATTGTATGGTGCAGAGGGGTTGATTATAGAGAGAACATAGAAGGTTTTGTTGCCTATGTCTAATTGCTTAGTACTATTGTAGGCAGTAAGATCGCAGTTCTGAAATTCTCAAAGACTGCATATTTTGTAATAAGCTCTGGGATTGTTTAAATGAATTTTTCCATTCATGAGTACTATTAAGGGAATGCTGAATTTTCATTTTTACTTTTGTCCAAGATTTGTAATTGATTTCAATCTTTAGCTGAATTTCCATTTTTATTGTTCTCCAAGATTTGTAATTGATTTCGATTTTTAGCTGAATTTTCATTTTTATTTTTGTCCAAGATTTGTGATTGATTTCGATATTTATTCTAAATAATGTTTCTTGTTGATATCTAACGCTATTGTTGGTTCAATTTTGATATTTTATTGAAGCCTTAGAGGAGCTATCTCCAAGAGGCAGAACGAGATCGAATCTATAATGAATTCATTGAAGTATATATGAGATAAATGATAACTATTTATCATTTAATAAGCAAACTTATTTTTCTTTTTATTTCATTAATTAATATGAACTATTTCTTTTGGTTAATGGAAATCACATGGTGAATTCACTCATAAACCAGTCCTTCCCCTGTTTTATTTCATTTTCTCTCGGATTAGGAGAGGGCTATCCCTTTCTAGTTTGAGATAGGATTTTCGTTTTAAATTAGTTTTGCATTTGTAAATTAATTCTACTTAAACTCCTCTTTCTTTAGAGTCAAACATCTTAATACTTAGCGGCATGATTGAGCCCTTATATTAATCAAACTTCTTCACTAATTTTAATCTTGATTCAAAACATTAAATAAAATCAATCATGAGGATTAATGTAATATATTGTATCAATAACGTCTAACATTAGAAATTACTTTTCTCATCTTTTTAGGGTTAATTTAGCATACTAAATTGCTAATTAGTTTTCTAACATTAACTTTCAATAAATAATAATAGCCTAAAGGAATTAGAATAATTATAATTTTACTTAGATAGTGTATTTAATTAGATCTTATTTTAATTAAATGTTTCCTTATAATAATAATAACATTATTTAGTTTAAGTAACATTCATTTTACAATTATAATCTTATAATAAACTAGATTAAATATTTAGTATTATTATTAGAACTATACTAGTGATATTTAAGAATATATTATAGTATAAGTGATTTTATTATAGAATAGTATTAGTATGGTATAAGTTATATTTCTTTATATAGTATAATTAGTTAATATGATACATTAGTTTAGATTTGACATATGAGATAAATAGGAGTACTTTAGTACTTAACAAGACTTTAATGATAGTGCATTATTAACATTGTGTTACTTTAGGATTAATAAATAGTATTAAATTAACAAGTGTCACAGGGATAACATTATCATAGTATCATATAGGATTAACAATTAATATTAACTTAATACCATAAAGTTAGTTAGGTTAGAATAAGTTAGGTTAATTGTAATTCATAGTTTAGTTGTGGCTTGGCTGAGCCCCAGTTCAGCGTAAGGATCACTTTCTTGCCTAATCAGCAAGAGGGTTGATCTGATGTCTCTTCTTCATTGATGAATGAGAGTCATATTTTAAGTCATCAGAGAACGAGATAAGGTCACTAGACCTAGTTAAACCAGTCAGAGCCACCAATCCAAACAAATAAGGGATGGTATTTAAGTCCCTAACCGGGTGGTTTTCCCCCATGTTGTTCCAGCGATTTTCGAGGCATCAACAAAACTACCTTCAAACCTATGAGCACCATTAGCAGATGCCTAAAATTAGTAAAAGATCCCATTGATCTTAAATGCCACAAAGGGGTTTATTTGGTTCCTTGTTCTTGTGGCAAAACCTACATTGGGGAGATCGATCGATCGATCTTAACTAGGATTCAAGAACATGTAGCTAACATCAAACACAATCGCTCCAAAACCTCAACTTTGGCTGAACACTCGAGTAAAACTAGTCACCATATTTGTATTGAAATCTCTTGTGTGGTGGCCAAAATTGACAATTATCACCAAAGGAAATTCAGAGAAGCTATTGAAATAGGTGAACACCCTAACAACCTTAACCGCAATGAGGGTTGGAAAATTAGTGACAATTGGATCCCTACTCTATCTCCTGATCCTACCTCCTCCTGATTTTTTCACCCCCTTATCCCATGACTTTACCTCCATGACCTTACATTATAACACAAACCCTAAAATCATTAAAACCAGTTTCATAAAATCATTAATAATTAAATAAATGTCATAATCACTATTTCAACATATTTCGTAAATTTGAATTTAATAACTTTTACCATTCCAAAAAAAAATTCAGCATAAATAAATATTTTTCATAAATACAATTTTAATATTCACATTCATTAAAAAAATAAAAAAAATTGAATAATAAAATATAAAGGTATAATAAAATTTACAAACATTCAATATTCATTCACATATACAATAATTCACTAAATTAAACCATAATATTCAATTTTTAGGATTATTAATTAAGATGATTCTAGGGCATAATATTAATTGCTATGAAAACATAATGTAATTTTTATTCCAAAAAAAATCATTTAATTAAAAAACATAAAATTGTATTTAATTTAAAAACATTAATTGTATTTAATTTGAAACATTATCAATAATATAAATCTATTACATAATATTGTACTTATATTAATTAACATTACCAAATAAATTAAATAAACACATATCATTAAAATCATAAATTTAATAAACTATAACTTCTCATTTAAAACATAACCCAATCTAAATCAAATTTATTTACCAAATAAATTGAATAAACACAAATCATTAATAATCATAAAATTTTAATAAACTAATTAATTATATACATAGTTAAAGAAGAAGAAGAAGAAGAAATGAACTATATCATTACCCAAATTGTCGACTAACATTCACTCCTATCCCAACCCTAATTGTACCTATTAACACCTATCGAGTTCTGACTTATTCATTCATGGTCTAATTCGTGATGATGAACCACAGAGGCTGGTTTGAAACGTCGATTACAACAAAAACCTATCGAGTTCTGACTTATTCACTCATGGTCTAATTCGTGATGATGAACCACAGAGGCTGGTTCGAAACATTGATTACAACAAAACCTAAATGCGATGACTCTGGAAGACAACACTACACAGGATATAGATCGCAGAAGCCTCAAATCAACAACATCCAACATATTTAAAAAATTACTCTTGTTGAGGAGCAAACACTCAACATCTACCTTTATAACCAGTACACTCAACCATTGAGCCACACATTCATTTGTTGAATATTTTATAGTGTCATGTCCTTTTAAGTGTAGTAGAGAGTGTTTTTGGCTTATTGTGGCCATTTGGAGACTTTTTTGAGTGCATAAAGAGTCAAAACTAGGTTTTGAGGCCTTCTGAACACACTGGTGGCATTGTTTTGATGATTTGGAGCTCATATTTCGATGTAAATCATTTTCAGAATTTTTAATAAAGAGGCCTCCCCACTAAAGACTGGGCCCGAAGATGTAGGCTTGAAGATAGAAAAACTCCATTATCAATGTGCTGGTGTCATTTTATCTTGTGTGGTTTGTTTTTAATGTTTATTTGCTACAAATTCCTTTCAATTTTCCTATGTATTTTAAATTTATCTCTTTTTAATGGTGATTTTAAAGATATGCAAACACTTTTAAATATTTAATGAATCATTGTTGAATTGAGGCTTCTGTGATCCATATCAAGTTTATGAGAGATTTTGTCAGCGTAAATCACATGATATTTCATTTGTCGACACGTTTTGAACCAACCAGTGTGGTTCATCGTCAAGACAAGTTGAATAATCAGATCCAGTATGCATGTTAAATACTCAGAGTAGAACATCCAACGACTATAATCTTTTGACCAGACAATGACTGTATTGACTAACGACTAACTATGACTGGGAAACGGCTAGTAAGACAGGACTCGAGGTATAATCATATTAAAGTAAAAATTAAAATAATTCAATTAAAATAATAGTTAGTATGAATGTACATAAAAGTTTTAATTATTTATAATTTAATTAATTAATTAAGTAATTCATTAATTAATTAATTTTTTTCTATATAAATACTACCTATGCACCCACGGGGATTTAACCAGTGACCTATTGCAAGGAGTGCCTTAACAATAGCACCTATTCATCGCCAACCCAAGCCCCGTAGGCATTTTTTATTATAAAATATATATATAAATATATAAATTATTAAATTAAATTAAATGATTATTAAATTAATAGTTAGTTATACATAAAGGTATTAACTATTTATATTTTATTTTAATTATATCTATCTATCTATCTATCTATCTATCTATCTATCTATCTATCTTATATATATATATATATATATATATATATTAAATAGAATAAAACTATAATATATTAAATTTATAGATTTATTATAATTGTTTAATTAATTGATAAATTGCTTAATTATTTTAATTATAAATTAATAAAAACATATTATTGTAGATCTATTTCAAAAGTAATTAATTTGCTCTTATTAATTAAGTTAAAATTAATAGTATGTAGCTAATACAATATCTCATACTATATAAACAACTCATCAAAGACTAAAGGCCAAAGAGAGAAGGATACAGGATAACAAGGGGAAACTAACTTATACTAAAACAAGAACAAGCTAAAAAAGAGGGAGGGGAGGAAGGGAAGAAAATGACTAGGAAGAGAGGGCTAGGGCCCAGCAACTACTGATCTTCCATTAGTCCTCTCTATTGAGATTTCTTGGTCTTTTTTAATTCTCAAGGACCTCCCTAAATTTGCGATGATGGAACTGCAAAACTCTGGCAATAACACTGGCCTCCTCGATACAAACATGATGTTTGGTTTTCTCTACATGCTCTGATAAAGTGGAAGACTTGGTTCTCCTATGCTTGAGGTCAGTTATGTGCTCACTAATCCTTTCATTAATGGAGTGTCCAATATCACCAATATAGGGGGTCCCAAAGGAACAAGGAATAATATATACCCCTTTCATGTCCTTAGGGTCAATAAGATCCTTCACAGATCGGGGGGACTTACGAATGGTGTTAAGGGGTCTAAAGGTCGAGGGGACATTATGGTTCTTAAGAGTTCTTGCAATCTTATCAGTGGTCCCTTGCACAAATAGAATATGGACAGCTGGGACCCACTCTTTTGATTCTCTTTTAGTTAACGAATTTTTGGCAGCTTTGAGGAAAGATTTCTGACCCAGGTATCCACTATAACCATTCTCAACAAAGACATTAAGGAGATGGGATTTCTCTTTCTCGAAGCTCTTTTCATTAGAGATCCTTAGGGCATGAGTAGTAAGGGTGTTGAGAACACCCAACTTCTGAGCTGGGAAATGGTGGGAACTGGCATGAAGATACTGTTCAATATGTGTTTTCTTTCGAAACACTTGGTGGGAGAGGGAACAATCACTATTCTTAGAAATAAGAATATCAAGGAAAGGGAGGCAACCATCGACTTCATGTTCCTTGGTGAACTTAATGGCCGAGGATTAACTGTTGAGATGATCGAAGAAGAGATCTAACTCCTCTTGGCCATGAGACTAGATGACATTAGTGTCATCTACATATCTTTTCCAAATCTTAGGCAGGAGGTGGGCTGAGTTTAGGGCCTTGGATTCAAAATCTTCCATAAAAGGATTCGCAATGATAGGGGATAGGTGTGAGCCCATGGCAACCCCATAGATTTGCTCAAAGAACTCCCCTTCAAAACTGAAAAAGGTGGAAGTGAGGCAGATCTCAACTAATCGAGCAATATCAGGATCTATTAGGTGATTGATCACCTCCATAACATCGTTTATAGGGATGCAAGTGTACAGGGAAACTACATCAAAACTAACAAGAATGTCCTCAGGGTCAAGCTTAATGTCCTTGAGCTCCTTAATAAAGGAAGCAGAGTCTTTCACGAAGGTCTCTGTATGACCAACTAAGGGCTTAAGCTTTAAGGCAAGGAACCTAGCAAGAAGATAGGTAGGACCTCCTAAGTTCTTGCTAAGTTCCTTGCCTTAAAGCTTAAGCCCTTAGTTGGACATACAGAGTCCTTCGTCAAAGACACTGCTTCCTTTATTAAGGAGCTCAAGGACATTAAGCTTGACCCCGAGGACATTTTTGTTAGATTTCATGTAGTTTCCATGTACACTTGCATCCCTATAAATGAGGCCATAGAGGTGATCAACCACCTAACAAATCTTGATACTGCTCGATTAGTTGAGATCTACCTCACTTCCACCTTTTTTAGTTTTGAAGGAGAGTTATTTGAGCACACCTGTGGGGTTGCCATGGGCTCACCTCTATCCCATGTCGTTGCAAATATTTTTATGGAAGATTTTGAATCCAAGGCTCTAAACTCAGCCTGCCTCCTGCCTAAGCTTTGGAAAAGATATGTAAATGACACTAATGTCAACTGGTCTCATGGCCAAGAGGAGTTAGATCTCTTCTTCGATCATCTCAACAGTCAATCCTCGGCCATTAAGTTCACCAAGGAACAAGAAGTTGATGGTTTCCTCCCTTTCCTTGATATTCTTATTTTGAAGAATAGTGACGGTTCCCTCTCCCACCAAGTGTTTTGAAAGAAAACACATATGGAATAGTATCTTCATGCCAGTTCCCACAATTTCTCGGCTCAGAAGTTGGGTGTTCTCCACACCCTTGCTACTTGTGCCCTAAGTATCTCTGATGAAAATAGTTGTGAGAAAGAGAAATCCAATCTCCTTATTGTCTTTATTAAGAATGGTTATAGTAGATACCTGGGTTAGAAAGCTTTCCTCAAAGCTGCCAAAAATTTGTTAACTAAAAGAGAACCGAAAGAGCAGTCCCAGGTGTCCATATTCCATTTGTGTAGGGGACCACTGATAAGATTGCAAGAATTCTTAAGAAGAATAATGTCCCCTTGACCTTTAGACCCCTTAACACCATTCATAAGTCCCTCAGATTTGTGAAGGATCCTATCGACCCTAAGGACATGAAAGGGGTATATATTATTCCTTGCTCCTATGGGACCCCCTATATTGGTGACACTAGATTCTCCATGAATTAAAGGAATAGTGAGCACACAGCTGTTAGGACCCAGAATTGACCAATTTTGACCTTATATTTCCATCATAATATTATCCTTTTTTAGTCATAAGCTATAAGTTTTGATCGTACAGTGACTTGATTACCCCAAGGTATGGAGTAACTTCCCGCATATCTATATGTTTAATTGTTCACTGCATATTCGTAAGTACCTGTGTATTTATCTTTGGAAAGCTAACTGAATTGCTAAGTAATTGTCTTAAGCCGCAGGAATTATAACCTACAGTTGTTGTAACACCAAAAACAACAACTACGAAGTTGCTGCAACACCAGAAGCAGCAACTGCGTAGTTGATATAGTCAGCAACAGATATTATCTAAAGCGGGTATTTTTGCACCAGCTGAGAATCACAATGGCAACTATATGAGACGTGATTGTCCAAAGCAAGAAGAACACAGCCACCAGAATAGCACGGGGAATCGGCGAGAGGAATGTGCATATCCCAAGGAAGACGGACGAAGACAATTATTAGATGTGTAACAGTCTAAACAAAGAATATATCATTATATTGTTGCAACAACATCTCTGTATTTCTTATTTTCGATTAAATGGGTCAAACAACTGAATCGTAACAATCTATTGTAATAGATGTCTCCTCTATAAAGAGGAGACATGTACATTAGTCAAGGGAGTCTGAAAGAGCATTTTGTAAAACTATCAGCAATTCTGAACTTCACTGTATCTGAATTTTTTACGGATGAATAGAAGAACGTTCTGAGTATTTAAGCTATTCTTCGCATTCTGGGGAATCTTGTGAGAAGGACTGGGCCCACCTTCCTTACAAGATTCACCCATTTACTTTGCTGTCAAGTGTGTAAGTGTGTGGTGGTTTCTCTTTACAGATACTCTGTTTTGGACTTTGTAGCATTACCTCTTGAAGTTCTATTTTGCTAGCACTCTGTTTTATTAAGTTATTCAAATTGTGCAAGCGTGTTTCACCGGTGAATCTGAGTGCAGTTTGTGTTAGCAATCTGATTCCAGGGGCAGGTGCTGAACGTCCTCATCTGGAGGATAGGGTCCTGATCCTTTGCCAACAAAGCATCCATTTCCTTGTTTCTTAGATCTGTAATTTTAATCAATTCTTTTTTCAGCATTGTGATAACTTAGTACTGGAATTAAGTATACTACAGCTTTCAATGCTTTTAGAATTTAAGTACAAATAGTACGCAGTGGCCTTTGGAATAAAAAGACTTTCCCAGGTTGACAATTAATGTGGTACTTGATTGTTTAATTGATAAACAATTCAACTAGCCAACATTTTGGCGCCGTTGTCGGGGAAGGAAACTAAAGATTTCTAAAGGCATTAATGATTTCTTTGTGAAAATAACAGGTGCATGAGAGGACGCAAGAAACCTAACTTCACAGGCGGCGAGGGAGGAAGAAAGACCTTCATTGACGAAATCATCTCGAAGGCTGAAACATCGCAGAGAATGAGTTCCTGGAGACCTCAAATACAGTACTCCTCACAAACGGATCGACAGACGGAGGAAGTAGTGGGGCCTGAAAGGAAGCTGGAAGTATCTGAACACACTGAGGAACCGGTAGAGGAACCTAAAGAACCTAAGGATACAGAAGATAAAGTAGGTGACTCAAGAGAAAGACCAATGGAGGATAACAGAACAGAAGGAAGGGGGGAGAACTCACTCTCTACCCTGGAATTCCCTATTGGGGACCTGCCGAGAGGAACAACTCCTATGAAGAATATTCCCCTTTCAGCGCTACCCAATTTCCATGGGTTATCCTCTAAAGACCCAAATGAATTCCTCTTTGAATTCGATATATTATTAGAAGTTATGATTATATAAATTCTAATCAGAAACTAAAATTGTTTCCAGCAACACTAAAAGGGAATGCATTGAGATGGTTCATGAGCTTAGGGTCTCAGGCAATTTCTACCTGGGACCAGATGAAAGAAGCATTCTTGGCCAAATACCAAGATTACTGCCGAACAAGAGAAAGGAAGGAAGAGCTGTTTAAAATGGTGCAGAAGGAGGATGAGAGCTTAGAAGATTTTGTGGAAAGGCTGCAGTATAATCTACAGAGATCTGATCACCCCACTATGAGTAAAGACATTCTGAAGACCATATTGTTGAAGGGGGTAAGAGATGACTGCTTGGACATGTTGAACATGTTGGGAAAAGGGGACATCTCCAAGGAACCGTTTGAAGAAATTGTTAATCTCTACATGAGGTGCTCAAGAGGAGCAGGGAACAGATCAAAAAGTAGAGATAACGTGTACTCGAGAGTTCAGAAGTCAGCCAGTGGAGGAGCAACAAGAGCTGAAATAGGTAATTTATTAGAAGAATTTAAAACTGAAATGTTAAGTTCTTTTGCTTCACAAATCGATGCTCTGCAAGTTAAGAAGAAACAGGCGGAAGCAGAAGCTTCTTTAGCTATTTTGTGTTCTAAATGCAGAGGAAAACACCCACTTAGGGAATGCCCACTAGATAAGACACCTATCTGTACGATCTGTGAAATGGACCATGAAACTCAACAGTGTCCTTCTCTGCCCGGAATCAAAGCAGCATTGCAGACAACTGAAGAAGAGGCTAAAGCAGTGTATCTGATGACACAAAGAAGGCAATGGCCACTAAGACAAGGTATGAACTCTAATACAGCATTTAGTTGTTGGAACAATAATTCTCCTTTTCAAGCAAATTACCCACCCATGAACCAAATGCAGTACCCACCCTTTAATGCAATGAATTTTCCACTTATGCAACAACCTAATCTCCCTTTTCCTGATCCTGCTATGTGGAATCCCTGGGCCCCACAGCAACCATACTTCAATCAATGGAACCCAAATTGGGCAACCCAGCAAATACCATTTCCTCAGCAACAACAATCTCTTTCCTTACCACCCAATACTTCCCAAAATAACCAGGCAATGAGACCCCAGCTGCCTGTGCAACCTAACCCTAACCCGAACAATAATAAAGCTTTGCAGGTAATTAACATTCAAAATCAACCTACCCTTCCCATGCAATGTAACGACATCCATTTACGTTCTGGAAGAGTAGTTGAACCCATCACAGATGACATCACTGATTCTGAAAAAGAAGAAGTTAGGAAAGGAAAGTCATCCAATAAAGATACCGAAATTCTTGAATCAACTAACAAGACTGACCAAACAACTGAACCACCCTTCCTTGAAAGATTGATTCTGAGTAAAACGTTTGAGCCGCCAGCCTTTAATCTTTTAGGAGAACTGCAGAACTTATACGTTAAAATTCCATTATTACAAGCATTAAGAGATGTCCCTATCTACGCCAGAACTGTTAAAGATATTTGTGTCAGGAAACCTTGAAGAAAAGCCAAGGAGCCCCTCACAGTTCATGTGATGGGTGAATTGACTGCTCTAATGACAGAAAAAGACCCTCCTGTGAAATATGGTGACCCTGGTCACCCTACAGTAATAGTTCAGGTCGGCAAGACCTTTGTCTCTAAAGTTCTGGTGGATTTAGGGGCTGCAATAAATATTATGACACTGGAAACAGCACAATTACTGCAGTTGAAACATTTGATCAGGGAAACTCCAACTATTTTAGAACTGGCCGATCGCTCTACAATCAAACCTGAGGGAGTAATCGAAGACCTGGTAATCTCTGTAGAATCCTGGAATTACCCAGCCGACTTTGTGGTGTTACAAACTAAAACAAAGTTGGGGGGTCATCCACTAATCTTAGGAAGACCATGGTTAGCTACAGCAGATGCTTTCATCAGCTGTAGATCTGGATCAATGAAAATATCCAATGGCCAGGAAACTAAACAATTGACTCTTTACCCCCATGCCACACCCATGATCAATAGCGATAATTCAATATGGGTAGATTATGAGGATGAAGAAGCCCAACCTATTCTAACAATCGGAGAAGCCTTAACTCTCAAGAACTCAACTGAAGATGAATTAATCAACAACTTCATTTCTGAACCCTCTTCGGTTAGCTCAAAGATACATAATCACCTTACCTCAATCCTAGAACCAGAGTCCCAGAACGATCTCGAAACTGAAAATTCATCTCAGATATTAGCCGGTAGTCCTTCCAACAGTGTGACAATAGAAATCGAACCAGGAAAGACATTAAATATAAATCCAAACCTAACAGATGATCAAAAGCAGCAGCTAATGAAGCTACTTAAAGAAAACAGGGAAGCATTCGCATGGGATTACACAGACATGAAAGGGATTTCCCCTGAGCTATGTACTCATCGGATTTACATTAAAGAAGGATCCCGTCCAGTTTTTCAACCCCAGAGGAGGATGAATCCCAATCTAAGAGAAATAGTAAAAGAAGAGCTTCAAAAGCTGTTAAATGCAGGATTTATATACCCCATATCTGATAGTGAATGGGTTTCTCCGCTAGTAATAGTACCCAAGAAAAATGGGAAATGGCGAGTATGCGTAGACTATAGAGCCCTAAATAAGGCCACCCAAAAAGACCATTTCCCGTTACCATTCATTGATCAGGTATTAGATAGCTTAGCTGGTAAAAAGTTCTTTTCCTTTTTGGACGGATTCAGCGGTTATAATCAAATAAGGATTGCACCCCAGGACCAGGATAAAACCACTTTTACTAGCCCTTGGGGGACCTTTGCTTATAAGGTTCTCCCATTTGGTCTATGTAATGCACCAACGACATTTCAGAGAGCGGTCATAGGCATCTTTTCTGATATGGTAAATGATTCCCTAGAAATTTTTATGGACGACTTCACTCCTTATGGAACTGCCTTTGAAGATGCTTTGCAGAATCTAGAAAAAGTACTCAAGCGGTGTATCGAAGCACACCTTGCCTTAAGTACTGAAAAATGCCAGATGACGATGAATGAAGGCATTGTATTAGGCCATTATGTTTCATTATTAGGAATTCAAGTCGATCCTGCAAAAATACAAGTCATTTTGACCCTCCCTATTCCCAAAACCCAGACAGAAGTAAGAAGCTTCTTAGGACATGCAGGGTATTACAAAAGATTTATCAGAGATTTCTCTAAGATAGCTTCCCCTCTGTTTGTATTATTAACAAAAAACGTTGAATTTAAGTGGACTGATGGTTGTGGAAAAGCATTTGATCAGCTTAAACATCAGTTGTCCATAGCTCCCATCTTAAGAGGACCTGATTGGGCACTTCCCTTTCACATATCCTCTGATGCTTCAGACACTGCCATAGGAGCTGTCCTGGGACAGGAAGAAAATGGTCTCCCCTACGCCATTTATTTCATTAGTAAAAACATGACTCCCGCGGAACTTAATTACATGGTCACTAAGAAAGAATTTCTAGCAGTTATCTATGCTATCAATAAATTTAGGCACTACATCACTGGTTATACTAATTTTGTGCATACTGACCATTTGGCCATCAAATATTTAATGAATAAATATGTTACAAATGCTCGAGTTACTAGATGGCTACTGTTATTGCAGGAATTCGATATCACAATTGTGGATAGACCAGGAAAGGAAAATGTAGTTGCTGACTTTATTTCTCGGTTAAAAACTAATGAAAATATTCCAGTAGATGATTCTTTTCCCGATGAGTATCTATTTGCAGTTTCTGCCCACTCACCTTGGTATGCAAATATTGCTAACTACTTAGTTGCAGGAAAGTTACCATCACACCTATCGCACAGAGAAAAAAGGAAAATCATTCAGCAAAGCGCTAGGTATAGCTGGATAAGCGGATGTCTGTTTGACACAGGGATAGATCAGGAAATCCGGAGATGTGTTGGGGAGGATTAGATCTATGATGTACTAAAAGCTTGTCACGATGACCCTTGTGGAGGACACTTTGCAGACAAAAGAACAACACACAAGGTACTCAGAATGGGATATTACTGGCCATCACTGTTCAAAGATGCCAGAAAGTATGTGAAGGCATGTGACAGCTGTCAAAGAATGGGCCAACCTAACCACAGAGATGAAATGCCACTCAATCCCCAGGTAACCCTTGAACCTTTTGAGAAATGGGCATTAGATTTTGTAGGTCCTATTAATCCTCCATCTAATCAAACAGTATACATATTAGTATGCACAGACTATATGACTAAATGGGTAGAGGCCAAAGCACTCATTAAAGCTAATGAAGAAGCAGTATTAACATTCTTATTTGAAGAAATCTTTGTTAGATTTGGATTACCTAGAGAATTAGTCACTGATGGAGGACCTCCTTTTAATTCCCATGGCTTCAATGACACGCTCCAGAAATATCATATCCAGCACAAAATGACTACACCATACCACCCCCAAGCAAACGGGCAGGTGGAAAGTACCAACAAGGTCATTGAAGCCATCTTGACAAAAACGATAAAGGAGAAAAGAAAGGACTGGTTTCAGAGATTACCTGAAGCCTTATGGGCCTATAGAACTACTTGGAGAAATACAACAGGCTTTTCACC
Source organism: Pinus taeda (assembly GCA_000404065.3). Classification (NCBI taxonomy): domain Eukaryota; kingdom Viridiplantae; phylum Streptophyta; class Pinopsida; order Pinales; family Pinaceae; genus Pinus; species Pinus taeda. Next base: position 235,104 of record APFE030722009.1, on the reverse strand, counting down.
CTATGAGTTAGTCTTTGGAAAGAATGCCATTTTCCCTGTAGAATTTGAAATCAAAACCTTGAGAACTGCCTTAGCTGTTAACTTGGATTTAACTGATGCACAGACAGCCAGGTTGCAGTAGCTCCAGGAATTGGATGAGAAAAGACTGGAAGCCGTCCATCAAACAATGATGATACAGCACCAAAGAAGCAAATGGCATGACAAAACCATCAAGCAGAAGCAGTTCCAGAAAGGTAATTGGGCTCTACTTTATGATTCTCGTTTTGAGAACCTTCAGGGCAAATTAAGAACAAGGTGGTTAGGACCATATGAAGTGGATGCTGTTTTTCCAAACGAGACGGTCTGACTTTTAACAATTGATGGGAGTAGAACACCACTGTTAGTAAATGGCTACCGACTTCAGTTATACCAGCGGTCGGTTTCTAAGGAAGATTTTAAAACCACCTGCATGGCAATAAAACAGTATTCCTTCCAGGGGAACTTACTACCCCTCAAAGCATTTGAATTTTTATTACTTATGCAATTTTTTTTAGGATAGATATTATGTTTTTAAGAAACTAATAAATCCTATCAAGGATTATGATATTATATTTCAGTATTTTGCAGATTTTAGGAAGCTGGAAGACAAGAAGTTTCGAAGAGATTAATGCGCGAACGTGGAATTCCCTGTTGTTGCAACACCACATTCCGTTGCTGCAACACCATCCCCGTTGCTGCAACACCATTTCTCGTATTGCAACATTATTTTCCGTTTCTGCAACACCACCCCCCGCTATCCAAAACATCATTCCCATTTCCGCAATATCATTCCCGTAAGTGCAGCATCATTCCCTGACTCCCATCACTGTAGTACATTTCCCATCCTCACAACTTTTTCTTTCCGGTAATTCCCTATCACCAAACACCAATTTTGGTGTTCCAATACCGTTTCCCAGACACAAAATACTCTTCCCCGGTTAAAATCACTCATGAGAACGAGAGTTATCACTGTAGCCCCAAGTAATAAATTACGATAAAAGATACCGCTCCTTATGACGACTATGACATCTGACTATCATTCCCGTCATTATCATTCCAAATTACCGATATTCCCACACCTTCAAATCCGTGGTAATCATTGTGACTTAGCGGAAGACGAGATAAGACTTTTTGACGCAGCAATCAAAAAAAGGTAAAATACAAGGTACGCACGTTTATCAATGGGCATTAAATAATAGATAATGTGGTGAAAGCTGATAGGACAATCAATTAGTTATATTTCCAATCAAATCGCTCACACGTAGAGGGGGGGAGTACCAAAGCAATTCCAATAATGATATACCACGCCAACTGCCGCCACCCTTAATTCTCCCGGTAATATGTAAAAGTCACCCTATCGCTGCATGCTACCATTTGCGACGCTTTACTCTGATCTGAAATAGGGAGCTCGGCTCTGAACTTGGAAATTTACTGAGCAACAGCCATGGGAGGACCTCTTATCACATATGAACCCGCATCGACAACAGTCCTGGAACTTTATCCGGACATTTACCAGATATTCTTGCAAGCAGGTTGGATAGAATATTTCAGGAGACTTCCGGACTTTAACGAGAAACAAGTCCTGGAATTCGTACGCAACTTAAGAGAGGGATTCTCTGTCGTGCAGGGAATTCAAATTCTAGTTACAGAGGAAGTAATAGCTCAAGCCACTGGACTGCCAACTAATGGTATAAGATGGTTCAGAAGGAAGCATTTGATTCTCAACGCGCAGCAGGATTTCTTATGACCAGGCGAGCAGATAGAACCTAAAGGCAGAGGAGTAGCACTGCGGTCGTTACCTCCACCATGGCCAAGAATTGCCGAATTCGTCAAACAATACCTGACGTGCGAGGGCCGCTACCAGGTAATCTACCAGCACGATTTCATGCTGTTAAATCACTTAAGAAATGGTCAATTGATAAATATGCCATATTATTTATTGGGTTGTCTTAAGAATATGTCACGATATGCTGTTAATGCGAAGCACCCACTTCTGTCCCTAAAACACCACTGGTTAATCCAATTTCTCATTAATAGAGGCCTGGCCTTAAATAACCCGCCACCCCCCATTCATCCCCCGCAGGAAGCTGAAATTCCCCAACCAGAAGATGAACCCCCTCAGCAAGTAGAGGATATGCCCGAGCAAATCCCCCTGCAAAACCCTCAGCAGGCAGAACGCATTCCCGAACAAGCCCATCAAACACCTCTGCAAACTGCTGAAAACGAACAAGCAGCAGAAGTAACCGCAGAAACAACCCCATCCCCCGAAAAGGCCAGTCCTTCCACCCCCATACTCCACATTTCTACCGATGACTCTGACGATGATATCCCCATTTCCCTACTTAAGAGAAAGAAGCGTCAGACAAAGGAAACCCCACCAAAAATAAGAAAAACCAGGGTTTCAGCCAAAACATCTGCTGCTCCGGCTACTACCTCTGAAATTGATATGAAAAGGAAAATGCCCACATTTACAGCTTTCCTACCAAAATGAAGAACCCGGTCATCGTTAGTAGCCAAAATTCTGAATCCCCCTAGTTCACCACCCATTACTTTAAAAATCCGTACCCCCACTCACCCCCAAAGTCCATCCCTTTCACCCTCGAAAGTGGAAATGTAGAACATTCATAGCTTCGTGACATCATATGTTAAGGTAGCTGATACACAAGAACCAACTGCCGACACCCAAGATAATAAGGATCAAATGGCTGTAACACAAGAACCAGCCAAGTCCCCAGGTGATACACAAGAACCACCTACGGGGAATATTTACCACGATGATGAAATGCAACCCCTGCCTCCACTGGACCCTACTACCCCGCAAGATCAGCCCACTATATCTGCCTTGCAAGAGGAAATTGAATTCCTAAGATTACAGATTCAGGATTATCAAGAGGAGATAATAAGGATTAAAGAAGCATATCAAAAGGAATTCAGCCTGCATGTTTTAGCGCGAGTGGCCTCGGCAACAGAGAAAAGTGAAGACAATGAGTATATGTGTGCCACTTGTGGCGAAATATATACCCAAGCAGGATACAAGATAGTGGCGGAACCAAGAGAGAATGTTGCCACTGTTGCAGATGACACGGAAAGACCTGCTGCTGCACAAACAGAAATATCACAACCCTCTGCTAGAATGGAAGGACTTGTTGTTACACAAGAACCAACAGGCTCCCAAGAGAAAGTGCACACAGAAGAACCTGTTGTTACACAAGAACCAACAGGCTATCTGGAAGGGAAAGATCAAATCAGGGAACTTACTGTAACACAAGAACCAGTAAGTCCCCTAGCAGAGACAAAAGCAGGAGAAAATATAGACTCACCACGTCTCACCCAAATTATTATGGAGGAAATTTTTACACAGAAATCAGCAAAGGAGCAAGAAGATACAAACCTACCCCGGCCTACCCTAGTTACCACAGCACACAGTGAATCAGGACAACAACAGGATGAGATACTAGCTGCAAACGAAGAAAAATATGAGGGAGTATTCCAGCATACTCCAACAGAACAAATTTTTCTTACTGATGCTTACACATAAACAGAGTCTCCCTCTGTTAATGATGCATGTATAGAAACAGAAAGCTTTCAGGCTTTGAAAGGAAAATGGTGTAAAGAGTATGAGCAGTCAAAGGGTAAAGCATTTGAACAGCAGAAAGGGACCTGGTTTAATCACACATACAGAAATTGGGAAGCAATTGAGCAATGTAGGGCTCAATATAAAGAAATTTTAGAGTTAAAAACCAGAATGACCCAGATGTTCGGATTATTTCAAAGAATACTGGCTATGAGGAAGCCATCTTTTAATTATGCAACATTTTTAAGGGAGAGATTGACATACTTGCAGATAAAAGCTGTAAGAGAAGGGAGACCCTATCAGGTGGTCACAGCAGAGCAGTTTATGCAAAATTTTGCAGAGGCACCTAATAATGACCAAAACCTGCTATGTGAGCTTTACCTACACAATGAAGCAGTATCTGAAGAAAGGGACAAGAATATGTTACCTGTGGTTGGTGACATACAGCTGAGAGCCTTGATTTCCTTCTTAGCCAACCAGCTCACATGGCAGAATGCCTTCGTCTCAGCCCAACATAATGAACAAAATTGTCTTCTGTGGATTAGGGCTGAACCACTGAATGCAGCTACTTTTATTGTACAGCACCAAGCATTGATAAAGAATGCGGATATGAAAAATCATCTCAGACAATTGCAAGCAACAATCCTGAAGGACTGTCAGCACTATTTGAGAACCAAAGTGCCCTTGGTCGTTAGAGCAAATAATCTCTTTTGGGAAAACTGCCCCAAAGAAAGGAAAGAATATCATCCTTACAATCCAGTAAATTTGCAGGTAGCACTTACAAGGGTACCTTTTTATATTAAATGCATGCAACACTGTGCTGAGAGTTGGATAGGCTACAAGTTTAAATTTCCACTTTTATGGTTACCCGGGGAACAATATAAGGGTCAGTTTGGGTTATCTACTAAGGAGGAAGCAGTAGCATGGAGACAGATACAGACTGTCTGTGGTTTCAGAAAAAAGTTCTACGTCACCTCCTATAGCTATTGTCTCAGTAATTTACATTGTTCATCCCAGTACTCCGACTCGGATTCAGAGTAAAACATTGCATAGGGACATG
>APFE030722009.1:186696-223775 GCA_000404065.3 Pinus taeda | reverse complement strand
ATGATGAAGTTAGGGCTTTGTTATTTCTGTGCTCATTACCAGAAAGTTGGAATGGTTTAGTTATGGCCATTAGTAACTTTGTCTCTGGATCTAGTACTTTAAAGTTTGATGATGTTGTCAGTGCAATCCTTAGCGAGGAAATTCCAAAGAAAAGCTCAGGTGAGACATCAAGTAATGCTTTGACTGCAGAGACTAGGGGAAGAAAAATGGAAAGAAGAAAGAGCCCAGGATATCACAGTAAGTCAAGAAAAGGCAGATCCAAGTCCAGATCAGGGATAATGTGCTAGAAATGTAGGAAGAAAGGACACCTAAAGAAAGACTGCAAGTCTTGAAAGGGAAAACAAGGAGACGCACAACAAGAAACTAATCATGAAACGAATGTAAAAAGTGATGTGTTGCAAGATGCTTTGATTCTTTCACTAGAAAATATTATTGATGCCTGGGTGGTAGATTTAGGGGCCTTAATCCATGCCACACCTGATAAGAAACATTTTCATTATTATGTTCATGGAGATTTTGGACAGGTTCGATTAGGTGATGATAAACCCTATAAAATCGTTTGAATGGGCACAATTTTCATAAAACAACATAATGGAAATCAATGGATATTGAAGGAGGTAAGGCATGTTCCAGATCTGAAGAAAAATATGATTTGAAAAGGGCAGTTGGGAGGAGAAGGGTGCGTAACTACTTTCACAGATAAAACCTGGAAGGTCACTAAAGGATCCCTGGTAATAGCGAAAGGAGAAAATATTGGTACATTTTACTTATGCAATAGTATTTCTAATTCTGTTAATGCTTTAACCTCTACAGGAGAAGATACAACATTGTGGCATCATAGGCTCGGGCACATGAGTGAGAAGGGGATGCAGATTCTTCACTCAAGAAATTTGTTCCCAAGTTTGAAGCATGTTGATTTAAAATTCTGTGAAGATTATGTCTATGGAAAACAGAAGAGAGTCAGATTCCTTAAAGTTGGGAAATAAAAGAAGAATGAAAAATTAGAGCTTGTGCATACAAATATATGGGGACCTGCTCAGGTATCATCTCTTGGGGGCTATCATTATTATGTTACTTTTATTGGTGATGCAACCAAAAAAACCTGGATTTATTGTATTCGAAATAAATCTGATGTATTTGATACTTTCATGAAATGGAAAGCTTTGGTTGAAAATGAGATAGGGGAAAGGTTGAAGTGTCTCAGATCAGATAATGGAGGTGAATATTGCAGCAAAGAGTTTGATAGGTACTGTTCAGAGAATGGAATTCGCAAAGAGAAGACAGTTCTAGGAACACCACAAGAAAATGGTGTGTCAGAAAGGATGAATAAGACAATCATAGAGCGTGCAAGATGCATGAGATTGCATGCAGGATTGTGTTTACAAAATTGGGCAGATGCTGTAGACGCTGCTATTTATCTAATAAAAAGAGGGCCCTCAAGTTCCTTGGATGGTGGTATTCAAGAGGGGGCATGGACAGGTAAAAAGGTAAACTACTCTTTTTTAAAGACTTTGGTTGTGAAGCCTTTGTTCACATTAATAAATGAAATAGAAAAAGCTTGAGGAAAAATCAAAGAAATGTACCTTTATTGGATATGGTGTCGATGATTTTGGTTATCGCTTATATAATTATGAAAATCACAAAATCATTAGGAGCAGAGATGTAATATTCATTGAAAATGTCTTGTATAAGAATCAGTTGCAGGAAAAGAAACAGGAAAAAGAAAACAAAGAATACACAGTGCTTGATGATATCACAGGAAAAGTGATGGTGCCCGAAAATCATAATGATCAACAGCTAGAACAATAACCACAACAACAACATGCACGTCAAACACCTGAAAGTGGTGTTAGAAGATCTACCAGGATAAGTAGACCCCCTGAAAAATACTCTCCTTCATTATATTATGTATTGTTGACTGAGTTTGGTGAACCAAAATGTTATGAAGAAGAAGTGCAGGTAAACACCAAGAAGAAGTGGGAGCAAGCCATGAAAGAAGAGATGGACTCCTTAGCACATAACCAGACTTGGGAATTAGTCAGGTTGCCTGCAGGTAAAATAGAATTGCAGAATAAATGGGTTTACAGGCTAAAGGAAGAATATGGAGGTAGAAAAATGTACAAAGCTAGACTTGTGGTGAAGGGGTTTGCACAAAAAAAGGGTATAGACTTTGATGAGATATTTTAACCTATTGTGAAAATGACTTCAATCAGAACTATTTTAAGTCTAGTAGCAGTTGAAGATTTGCATCTTGAGTAGTTAGATGTAAAGACAACCTTTCTCCATGGGGATTTGGAGGAAGAGATATATATGCAGCAGCCACAAGGATATGAGGTAAAAGGGAAGGAGAAACTAGTGTGCAGGTTGAAGAAGAGCTTGTATGGCTTAAAACAAGCTCCAAGGTAGTGGTATCTAAAATTTGACAGGTTTATGCCTGAACAAGGTTATACTAGATGTCACTCTGATCATTGTGTTTCTCTCAAAAAGCAAAATGACAGAAGCTATATTATATTGTTATTGTATCTCGATGACATGCTTGTTGCAGGTTGTAACATGCACGAAATAAATGTGCTCAAAATGAAATTGGCAAACTCGTTTGCAATGAAGGATTTGGGTGTTGCAAAACAAATCCTTGGTATGAGAATAACTAGAGACAGGAAGAATCACAAATTAACAATTGTCTCAAAGGTGAGTACATAGAAAAGGTGTTGAAAAGGTTTAATATGAAGAATGTAAAACCAGTTAGTATACCTTTGGCTAGCCATTTCAAATTAAGTAAGGAGGCGTGTTCCAAGACTCAACAAGAAATGGATCATATGTCTGAAGTTCCATATGCATCAGCAGATGGAAGCTTAATGTATGCAATGGTCTGCACAAGGCCTGATATTTCACATGCAGTGGGAGTTGTAAGTAGGTACATGAACAATCTAGGAAAAGAACATTGGATAGTGGTGAAGTGGATTCTCAGGTATTTGAGAGGTACCACAAATCAAGCATTATGCTTTGATGGTTCAAACATTGCTTTACAGGGATATGTTGATGCAAATATGGCAGGTGATAGAGATAATAGGAGGAGCACTACAGGATATGTATTTACTGTAGGTGGAACCACTGTTAGTTGGGTTTCAAAAACCAAAGTGTTGTTACACTTTCAATGACAAAAGCAGAGTATCTTGCTGCTACAGAGGCTAGTAAATAAATGATTTGGTTACAAAGGTTTCTGGATGAATTAGGTAAGAAGTAGGAGTTTGGCATGCTATATAGTGAAAACCAAAGTGCCATACATCTTGCAAATAAATCTGCATTTCATTCCAAGACTAAACATATACAACTCAAGTACCATTACATATGGTCAGCGTTGGAAGATGGATAGTTGAAGCTGGAAAAGATACACACTAGCCAAAATCTTGCAGATATGTTAACAAAAGTTGTAACTAGGGAGAAATTAAGAATATGCTCAGTTTCAGTTGGTCTTCAAGTATGATGAGGAAGATGAGAAACAACCAGGTCCAAAGTGGAGTCATTGTCTAGCAAATGAAGCAGCAATGGAGTTTCTATAATCAGTATCCAAGTGGGACATTGTTGGGTGTGGAGCCTGATTATCTACTCTATTCAAAGGTTTCAGTTAGATGTATACCCCAGGAAGACTGTACACCCCTCCATGCGGGGGAAACTTGTCCCCCTGCCCCCCCGCAGGGGTCCACGGGGGCTAATCCCCCCAGATGGGGGGGTTGGGGGCCAGTGGTACCCCGGTGGGGGTTCTGGGGCAGCACCCCTGAAGCTAAAAATAGATGTAAAATTGCCTTGTAAAAGTCTAGTAATTTCTTGTCAATCTGGGTTGTTCATTAGGCGGATGATCTAACGGTAGAAGTTATGTTTAATTTAGGGTTTTCTTGCCCTAGAAGGCAACCCCTCACTATATATGAGGGAATTGTATTGCGTCTATATCATATCTGTATTCTGAGTGAGGAAGAGAAAGGAGATTGAGAGTGAAGAGGGTGTTACAGCAAATCTACTGCAGGTTTTATCTCTTGAGTTTGCTGGATAATATAATAAAAGAAGGACTGGATGTTTCTCCATGGATGTAGGCCAAACTGGGTGAACCACGTATATCTGTGTCTCTCTTGTTTTATGCATTTTTTGTGTTTATATTTCTGCAATATTTTATGTGTTCTATTGCTCCGTAATATATAATTTTCTAACACAATCAAGATTCCAGGGTTACGGTTCGGGTTGAAACATGTCGTGTCCAAGTTTCGACAAGTGTCATCATGTGGTTGGTTGATTATAGGAAAATCTTGAGGCGACACGTGGCCCACTTAGTTAAAGCCACGTGGTCCTGCCACATTGGTCAAAATTTGTCATGGATCAACCAAACAAACCTAACAAAATTTGAACAAATGACCTGTTAGGAAATAATTTCACACCTTAACACTATACCGCCAGTGTTAGTTATTATGTATAGTGAAAATGTGCTATTTGAAGATTATTACCGATACATATGGGGGGAAGGGATATGGTGGGAACCCTCCATATCTGGCGGCTCCTCCATATCTCTCGATATAGTTATCCTCTTTGCTATTTAGCATACACCTCAACACATTGGTTAAGGCCTTGGGCCATAAAACTCTAACATATACATTATATGTTGTTACGGTATGGTGATAAACCATATCCTTCGTAAAAATTAATTTTTTTCCATATATGTAATACAACCACCTTCAACATATCAAAAAATTTGGGCTCATTGAGGATCGAACACCCAAACTTTGCCTTCATAACCTGGGTGCTCAAAAATTGAGCTATAGGTTCATTTATTGAATATTTTACAGTGTTAAGTCCATTTAAGTGTGACAGAGAGTGTTTTTGGCTTATGTGGCCATTTGGAGACCATTTTGAGTGTGGAAAGACCCAAATTTTGAGGCATTCTAAATGCAATTGTGGCATTATTTTGATGATCTAGAACTTATATTTTTGATGTCCAAGCATTTTGATAATTTTTAATAAAAATGCCTCCCCACGAAAGATCGAGCCTAAAGACATAGGCTTGAAGATAGCCAAACTCTGTTATCATCGTGTTAGTGTTGCTTTCTCTTGTGTGGTTTCTTTTCAATGTTTATTTTATGCAATTTCCTTTCAATTTGCATATGTCTTTTAAATTGAGCTCTTTTTAATGGTAATTTTAAATACGTGCAAACACTTTTAAAAAGTGAATGAACCAATATTAATTTTGATCAGGATTTAAATCATATAGCATACTTACAGGCCACAGGTATTAGGTAGCTCCATAGAAAGGACCTCTTCTTTTGTACTTTACTATTTCGACAAGAAAGAAAAAGAGAGTGTAGGCTCACCTTCTAGCTAGGTTTTCTCTTATAAGGGTTTCCCATAGAAAAAACTGTGTCTATTGTGGAAGGTTTGCGCATTTATTTCACTTTAGCTAATTATCCATTTAAGTATAAAAATAGTAAATAAATAATTTTATATCTAAAGGGAATTAACGTACACAATAAATCTTTTAGTAATTTTATCATATTTATTGTGTTGAACTATTTAGGTGGAATATCTATGAAAATTTATAAATCTCTAGGATATTTCAATTATGTCATGATTATCATAATTATAGTGAAACCTCAAATTTAAAAACTCATATATATTAGTCTTAAGTTCCATAACCATTTTATGTTGAATAGTTAGTTTTTAGGGTTTTCCAACAACATATAGTTCATATAGTTTTCCTTCTTAAGGATGTCATGGAATTTTTGAAAAATAGAATATGTGGTTAAAAAGTGCATGTGATTTAATAAGAAAGAAAATGATAGATGTTGTAATATCATAAGAATTAGCACCTAACATCAAAACCTAGATCCATCAATTCAATGTAGTGTACACTATATGGGATTTCTAATGCTATATTGTTTGCCCTGTTTAGATTTTTAGTAATTAAGCAACAATTTTCACACTTTTTATGTTATTTTAGAAGTTTCATTATATGACATAAATTTAGGTAGTAAAATATCTTATCTATTAGCCTCAATTTACAAAACAAACTATTTCAGTGGAGGATGCATTTCAATAGCTTTATGATGATATATAATAATCCTAGTCCTACATACTTGTTATGTTGTGGAAACTTTCAAAATATCCAATATACACTTAGAAATTACTAATACAAGGTTCAAAGAATCTTGGAAAATGTTAGATTTTTTAACATAAAAAATATATCCTTTTTGGAAATATAGCAAATTTCAGTAGTTATATGGAAGGGGACACTTTATTTGATGGATCTAACACATGCACTTAACTTGTGCACATAAAAGACACACCTAACTCAAATAAATGACACATTGACAATTTTTTTTCGTAAATTTAGCCCTATGCATAAAAAAATATTGTTCACCATTAGTCTTCCACTTGGGAAATTAGACTAGTAGCACATGTTTAAAACTTTCCTATTAAAAGTATTGTGGATAAACATATTGTCTTTCAAATTGAAATTATAATTAGAAAATAACAAAAAATGTAAACTAGTAACCATAAACATAACTACTTGATGAGATTTGTTTCTCATAAGAGAACTGGCTTGATTTATCATACTTTAGGAGGAGATTCCACCTTGATAGGTGGCTACTATTCAATATTATTTTATGAAGAGAAGATATCATAATTTACCAATGCCTATACTATCCTCATGAATTTCCAGTTGAGTTTATTAACTTTGTTGACGATTTCGACCATGTAGATTAGTAGATTCTATTGGGAATCAACTTATTTAGTAAGTATGCTCCCCATAAGGGTTTTGATATGCAAGTATAATTTGATCTTATACCATGTAGGATGAGGAGCGTGCCTTAGTAGAGCATCCTACATTAGGAATCCATCTCCTAGTTTCTCTGTCAACTTGTCTACTAGGGATAAAACTTCATAGATTACTCTCTGAACCACTTCAGGAATGAAATTTACATACCTATTCATGGTAGAATGGGTAGTTGATTGAGCTCAAGTTTGTTTAGTAATAGAAGGAGGGGAGGTGGAGGTAGGGGAGGGACCTAATTGTCCTTTCCTCCCTCCATGTTGCAAGGATAAAATGTGACATCTAACTATGAGGCTGAGTGACAAAGAGAAACCTAGTCCAAGAAAATAAGCACAGATAAAGGTAGGAAACATATATTGATATAGAGAGGGGTGATTTACAAGGTAGAAAGGGAGTAATACAAGAGGGACTGACTAGTAAAGTGGGGTAGAAACTTAGGAAGAAAGGCAAGAAATAAAGTAGGAAGTTGAGAACCAAAGAGAAAGTATAGGAGGGTAACATAATTGCATGAAGGATTAAGGACCAACTCATAGCACTATGTAGTAAATATCTCCCAAGATTAAAACGCTTGGTGATGGAACATAGAACTAGGATATAATGAAATAAAATTACATCAATACCATAACATCCACCAATGAGGAAAAGTTTAGGATAGAGATGAGAAATATTGTGATCTTGATACTCCTTCTTTGCAATTATAGTACACCATTTTTTTGTGTTCTAGGATTATCAACTTCTAGTTGAAAACAACTTATACACTTTCATTTACACTATCTCTATTCCTTGATAGGCATTTTTCTACCATATTCATAAGATTTTTTATTCTAGGAATGGTATGTTTTCTAAACATGGTGATTTCCCATAAAACACGTGTTGGTCGAATACCACCAAAAAATATATAAAATTCAAGCCATCCTCTCTTCACATCTTTAGACTAGCCAGTATATCATATGCCATCATCCACCAAAATCCTCTCATGATTATCACTCATCAAATCCGAATGTATGTGTGCACAATGGGATGTCCATCTCCTAACTCCAACACACCTACAAACATCACCCCTAACTTCTCCTAGAAACAAACCAATTGCATTTATAGTCATAGGTGTACCATCAAGTGTTTAGAGTTCCATTTGGTGGCCACTCTACCTCCCCACTTTGTATGTCTTGCACTCAAATCAACTTGTGGAGGGGGATAGACACACAAACAATGCAAATAAGAAAAAACTTAATAAATACACAAAAACAAAATGCATAAGTGACATACTCATGCACATAAATAATGTTGCACCTAACATATATTGCATACCCACACACCAAATGTATCACCCATCTATGCACACAAGTGATTCACCTACCCACCCACCCATGCACATAAGAAATGCAAATAAGTAATACATTCATGTAGATAGGAAACACACCTACCATAAGTAACACACCAAACCCTTATCCCTAATTTAACTTTATCATCTTAATAGAAAGTTTCACACAATATATATAATTTTAATGGTTTAATGATAGAAAGCAACTTATACAAAAACTAGACAACTATAACCCACACATTGAACTCACTAACATGACCAATGGATATGGCATATGTACTTAACTTATGCACATAAAAAACACATCTAACGCACATAAGTGACACACAAAAACAATGAAAATGAGAAAAAAACTTAATTAATGCACAAAAAAACCACACATAATTGACATACTCATGCACATAAGTGATGTTGCATTTAACATATATTTCCTACCCACACACCAAATGTACCACCCACCTATGCACATAGGTGATTGAGCTACCCACCCATCATGTAGATAGGTAACATACCTACCATAAGTGACACACCTAACCTATATCACCTACCACATACTCACACACATAAATCATACACCTAACATATGTGATCATATGATGTAAAAATGATTATTTTGACGATTGTTAATCCTAAGGGGCTATGCTTAGGAACTGTATGATGTAAATACCTTGTGTATATTCATAGTTTGGAAATCAAGGCCAAGACTCAACTAGAGAATGGTTAGAATTGTGCTTGGGTGGTTTATCATGTTGTTTTTCTATCTTCCCTAGTGACCATATGGTTAGATACAACCAAGGTGCACCTCATACTATGCTGGAAAAATACATAAATATGAAATTGTAATATAATTCTAACTTTCCAAATAGGTTGTAATGGTGCTAAGAGGGGACTATGAGAGAAATAGTGGGATGAACATGAGGTTCTAGAAGATAAACCTTCATTTTGTGGTTTCCTTATGATAAACTATTATCTTGTCGCCTGTTGCCAAGTTCACCCCATGTTTTCTTTCTAAATCCTGTTTGTAATTGAATAAGAACACCTGGTCCATGCAAGCAAGCTAAAAGGTATATTATCCCTAATGTTTTGCATGCAAGCCTCTTCATTTTATTATTTTCTTCATCCATATTCTATTGTAAACTAGAAACAATTTCACATGCATTCATGATTACTCTCTACTTGCAACTTGTAGTACTAAAATCACGAGCTTATGAGCAATTTGAAGAGGTGGGGTTTTATGTGCTTTATAGGAAGATAGATGGAATTCATTATTGTAACAATAGGCTAGAATAAGAAAGGCATGTGATTTTCAAATTTCTTTTCATGTGATACAAATTAACCATTTTTGGTCCAAGCATATCATTCTAAGAACCTAGAGGGAAATCGACATATTCATATTTTCCTTTCCTTCATTAGAACATTAGAGGAAATATATTTCCTAGGTTACTACATAGTAGAGAGGGGGAACTATAAACCTTGTGTTACGTGTATATATATGAAAGGAGTTTTTGGATAATTTTAGTTTTGGTTTTCTGCACAAAGGGATTTCATTAGGAGAGATTATGGTATGTGTCTAGTTCCAACCAATTTTTATGTATTGTGATTGTAGTAGAGTGAGTTATAGAGAATGTGATCTTGTCTTCACCCAAGTAAAATATATGTACTAATCCACCATACATTGTGTGTATAAATTTTTGGTAGCTCCATTTAAATAAGAACCTTTCATCCTTTTACCATTCAAACTTTCTCCTGAAATATGTTACTTCCATGTATGATCTAGGTTTTTAAGGAATAGACAAAATATTGACAATATAATATGTCACAAATGTATGGAAAATAATGTAGAGGAAATATCTACAATAGAATACATCACAAGTGCATAGGAATAATGCAAAGGAAATATTAATATAAAAATAGCTTAATTATTTTTTATTGAATGATAAAATTGTTAGAAGACTACATCATGTAGAACTTTATGGATTTTAAAAAGGTGAAGGCCCATATTTATGTTATTTATGGGTATCTTTTCACTTAGGAGTCACATACTTGCATTATTTGGTTTTTTATTGAATACCATTGGTGGATACCATTGGTTTGATACCATGGTGAATGCCACAGATGAATACTATGGGGAATTACCATGTTGAATACCATGGACCTCTAACCCATGGATGGGAAAAATCCAATATTAATAGTATTGATTCAATGGAAAAGTTATATGGCCACCAATTTCCACTCAAATAATATTACAAGGGTTAATCATTAGGAAAGGAATCTCATAGTTGTGAAATCCAGTAAAAATTAAATATTAACCATGTTCATTTAATGGAAAAAGTGGATAGTAACCAATTTTGACTCGCATTAGTTCCTATTGGGTGTGGAACTTGATTATCTTCTTGATTCAAAGGTCTCATTTTAGCCACATTGGACCCCAGTTCCTAACGACGATTTTATGAGGGGATGCGCCCCCCGAAGCACAAATTTGATAAAAATTGCTTGCAAAATATTGTAATTTCGTAGTCAATCTGATCCATTCATTATGCGAAATATTTGATAATAGAATTTATGTTAATTTAGGGTTTTTTCCCTAGAAGGCAACCCTCAGTTTATATGAGGTAATTGTATTACGACCGTGTATTATTATTTTGTACAAGAAAGAAAGGGGATTGTGTGGGAGTGAAGAGGAAATTACAATGGATTTGTTTTAAGTTGTTTCTCTTTATTTTATTGGATAATATAAAAGGAAGGTATGGCTATTTATCCATGGATGTAGCCCAAATTGAGTGAACCACATATATCTATGTCTCTCTTGTTTTATGCTTTTCTATGTTTATGATTTCACAATATTTTATGAGTTCGATTGCTCTATTAATTAGTTTCTAATAGTCCCCCTCCCCCTTCCCCCTCCCCCCTAAGGAAGAAATAGTGCCCAATGTATCAAATTCCCTCATCAGATGGATAACATCTATTGAATTTGGCTCTTGGTGAGCGACATTCCTTGATGAAGAAGTTTCCCTACTTTAAAAACATGGTAACTTTATATGTTATATTGGAAGATATAATGTAGAGTTGATCCTCCAGAGAAACATTGAAAATAAGGGGCCGAGACTCATATTTATCATAATGTTTTCACATATAAGGTTTTCCTCAAAGAACATCACAAACTTTGAGTGGGGAAAAATCACATAGTATGTCATTTTGAAGGGATTAATACCATAGAATAAGAAACATTATTGGTCATCACAAATTTCTTGTCCCTAGCTCAAACAACCATTAATGTATGGTTGGGGGTGTGGCACTATTGGTAGATTCAATATCTCAATGACCTCAATGGATTTCAGGTTCTTCTTTCTCCCATTACCAATAATGAAATGTAGTGGGGTCCCCTTCACACACATCTATGAATAAAAGAATTATTCCCCCTCCTCAAGATCCTTTGACTCTTCTGGTTAGATATCCATAGTTGTGATGGTAGAAATTTCTTTTGCATTGATGATCGTCTTTCCTTTATCTTGCTTTGAATCAGAATCTAAGCTAGGAGAAATATTTTAAACCCAACTAAGAAAGGTTGTCTTGAGTGAAAATCATAACTATTGATATTATTTACATGTATCTTTTCTCTTAAGAGTCATATACTTGCATTATTTAGTTCTTTATTGAATACCATTGGTGGATACCATTGGTTGATACCATGGTGAATGCCATGGATGAATACTGTGGGGAGTTACCATGTTGAATACCATGGACTTTTAACCCATAAATGGAAAAAATACAATATCAATAGTATTGATTCAATGGAAAAGTCATATAACCACCAATTTCCACTCAAATAATATTACAAGGGTTAAATATTAGGAAATGAATCTCATAGTTGTGAAATCCAGTAAAAATTAAATATTAAGCATGTTGATTTAATGGAAAAGTGGATAGGAACTAATTTTCACTCGCTTTAGTTTGTATTGGGTGTGGAGGTTGATTATCTTCTTGATTCATAGGTCTCATTTTAGCCACATTGGACCCTAGTTCCTAACAACAATTTTATGAGCCCCTCTTGATGGGGTGAGGAGGGGGGGTCGAGGGGAAGTGCCCCCCAAAGAAAAACATTGATAAAAAATACCTTGCAAAATAATGTAATTTCTTAGTCAATCTCATATGTTCATAAGGAAAAAGATTTGATAGTAGAATTTATGTTGATTTAGCGTTTTTTTCCCTAGAAGGCAACCCTCAGTTTATATGAGGGAATATTTATTGCAACATGCATTATTATTTTGTACAAGAAAGAGATGGGATTATGTGAGAGTGAAGAGGAAACTACAATGGATTTGTTGTAGGTTGTATCTCTTTATTGGTTGGATAATATAAAAGGAAGGTATGACTATTTCTCCAATGGATGTAGCCAAAATTGAGTGAACCACGTATACCTATGTCTCTCTTGTTTTATTCTTTTCTGTGTTTAATATTTCACAATATTTTATGTGTTCCATTGCTGTGTTAATTAATTTCTAACAGCCCCTCGCTCCCCCCAAGGAAGAAATAATTCCCATTGTATCAAATTCCCTCATCAGATGGATAAATTCTATTGAATTTGGCTCTTGGTGAGCCATGTTCCCTGATGAAGAAGTTTCCCTACTTTAACAACTTGGTAACTTTATATGTTATGTTAGAAGATATAATGTAGTGTTGATCCTCGAGAGAAACATTGAAAATATGGGGTTGAGACTCATATTTATCATAATGTCTCCACATATAAGGTTGTTCTTGAAGAACATCACAAACTTTGAGTGGGGAAAATCACATAGTATGTCATATTTGAAGGGATTGATACCATAGGATAAGAAACATTGTTGGTCATCACAAATGTCTTGTCCCTAGCTCAACCAACCATTAATGTATGGTTGGGGGTGTGGCACTATTATTAGATTCAATATATCAATGAACTCAATGGATTTTAGGTTTTTTGGGCTCCCACTACTAATAATGAAATGTAGTGGGGTCACCTTCACCCATATTTATGAATAAAAGAAGTATTCCCCCTCTTCAAGATCCTTTGACTCTTCTTGTTAGATATTCATAGTTGTGACCGTAGAATTTTCTTTTGCATCAATGATTGACTTTCATTTATCTTGCTTTGAATCATAATCTATGTTAGGATAAATATTTTAAACTCAACTAAGAAAGATTTCCTTGAGTTATAATCATCACTATTGTGTTAGGGGATTTTGTGGAACTCACACCATTTTCTAGTGTCCTTCTTTTCTTGTGACCTAGAATGGTTATTTTGAGGTTGGATCTCGGTATTCATTCCCTTATTCCATTTGTTGGAGACACCTTTTCCAAGATTTCATTATGGATGATTTCACACATGAATTATCACTTATTTCTCTACTCCAATTTTTATTCAATTTTTATTTTCATATTGATAAGATACTCCAAGTGAGGATATTTCCAAGAAAGCCATATCTGGATTGGATGTACCTATGTATGCCACTGTCATTTTTTAGAATTAAGTATTAGTTAGAGTCTCTGATGCCCAAATTAGAGCACAAGGTATGGAAAATATTGGTGTATTCCAGCATGTATGGTCTCTAGAGTGGTCCATATTATGTGTCGATCATCATAGTATCCTATAGGGTAGAATTCCTCTTTGAGGGCATTCACAAATTCTGCCCAGATGGGTTGTATCCTAAATGACATAGATTCATCCAATGTGTATGCCTCTAAGTAACCTTCCCACCAATATTTGACATGGGGAAGGTTTATAAGGAGTGAAACATTGATATTTTCACTCTAGGGCATATGTGTAACATACTTGGTGCCTTACTGCTCAATTAAAGATATAAGTATCAATTTTTTTTTCTTCTTCATGAAGTTAACAACCAACTCTGATACCAATTTATGACATACCCAACCCTTTAATAATTCATTAGGGTTTTGGAGAATCATTTTATCTAAAGAATTTTATGAAACAATTCCCACACATTGTCTAATCACCATCCACAAAACCACATTTTCTTGGGACATTTAATCAAATACTTGGTGTGGACTATTTATTTCCCTTAAACACAAATCTTCCATAGAGTATATATTGAAAATTATAGAGGACCAAAATATTAAAATTCTACCATGGGTACCTTGAGATATTTTATTCTTTTGCTCCAAGTTTCCTACTTTGGAACCTCTCAAAAATAAAGATATGGAAAGAATTCCAAGTTTTCCTATTTTGAGGTTTGATTTGAGGAGCATTCAAGAGACCTGAATTCCACAAGGCACATATATAAAAATATAGTGAAGAAAGTTTTGAAATTTGTAGTAGAATTTCATTAGGATTTACCCTAGGTATTTTCCAAGTCTCAACCTCTAAAACCACCTAGAAGCAAAGTTATAGAAAAAATTTCAAACTGACCTTATTTCAAGAGAATTTGGGAAGCTTAAATTTCTTAGAGCATAAATCTGAAAATTTAATGAATCAAGATCTAACTATCATCCAATTTTTAATTTTTGAGACCTCTTAGAAGAAAATTTATAGTGAGAATGCCAAAATATCCTATTTGAAGAAGAATTTAGGAAGCTCGAATTCCTCACACCGTATATATAAAAATATAACAAACCAAAATTTATAAATTGAATCAAATGATTAGCGGGATTTATCCTTGCCATGGTCCAATTTTCAGCCTTTGGAACCTCCCAAAATAAAATTTATAGAAAAATTCCATGATGACATGTTTAACCCATAAATCACATTTTGGGCTTCCACAATTACACTCCATGAAATCACTTATATCCTGTAGAGGAAATTAAATAAATGCAATAAGCAGTTAATAGGGAAAGAATGAAATTAATAGGGAAGGCATGAAATTAACAAGGAATACATGTCCCAATATTATCATGCATTTCCCATGCTTTCCAATTCATTTAAATTTAACATCCAGGTGAATTCAAACCCACTGCTGCAAATTTTACTATCATAACTAACATAATGATCATAAGTAACACAACATAATAGCAACAATAATTCATGCAAGAAATATAAATAACACATAAATAAACATATATTCATTGTAATAAAAAAAATTGGAACTGAAGTAGCGTGAACCACGTTTCACCCCACCTTAGGCTCAATCGTGTTGCAATTTTTCTCACAGATGGCCATCCCTATGTTAGATATTGATGCCTCGAGGGAAAAATAAACTAGAGATTTAGCACACAATTTTCAAACTATATTTAATACAAAAAGTGAAGGGCACTCTTCCTCACACTTAGAAACAACGTTGTCTCTGTCACATAGGTTGTTACTCACAACTCTTAACTAGTCACAAGATCTGAACCTCTATGGGTTATGCCACCATTTCTCTTTGCAAATTGAATTTATAATATAGAGAGAAGCATGTATGAGAGTGTAATAGAAGAGATAAAACCTAGAAGCTTAAGAACCAAGAAGAATGACCCCATGTTTTGTCCTCCCCCAAATTTTATAATTGCATATTGACCCTTCATCTTCCCAACCTTTCAACTTCTTTCAAATAATAACCATCACATCAAAGGGAAATACTCCCCCAAGGTATATTTTCCTCTTAAGTCAAATTTCCCCCCTTCCAAAGGCATCATGATCTGGTGGCTTCCTTCCTTCATCTCTAGAATTTTTAATAATAAATAAAATAGTGCATCACATAATACGTTTAGTACATGGTATCAATGATGGTAACCCAACATTACATGTATATAATTACATCAAAATTTTTTGGGAAATGAAAATGGGCTGTCACAATCCCATCCCCATTAAAGGAACACCATTGTCAGTGTTCTCACTGATCTTATACCTTCTTTGGCTATAATAGCACCGACCTAGGTGTTGTCTTTCATTGCAGAAATAGTCTTCATCCTTTTTTTAGCTACATCAAAAGTCTAGTTCTCTTCAATTGTTCTCCTTTTATCACTTGCATGTTATGTTCAGTTTTGCTACCTATATAATTTATATAAATTTCTTGTACAAGATAAATTTTTCTTGCAATAAAATATAATATCAACATTTACTAATGTAGACTGAAATCATAAATCTTATATGTGAAAATCATTGGGTCATTGCTTATAGCCTTAGGCATAAAATGCCTCTCCACTCTTGTGTATCAACTTGGCCACTTCCAACAGTGTTCCATTTAGTACCTACACCAGAATATCAACATCACATGTGTGTTAAAATTCATTTTCTTTCATACCTAGTAATCCTTCTATAAGAAACTTGGATGTTTTACCAAAATAAGTTGAATTTATAATAGGTAAGGTTTTAAACCAATACTTATTTGTATGGTTATTATTTGCCTCCTTTTCCTCCATAGGTAACGATTTCAATTGACCATTTTTACTAGGAGGGCCATCTTATACTCACATCCCAATGAGCATGTGACAAATTTCTTCTCCCATCAGTTACTCACCCTTTCAAGCCCAACAAAACCCCATCTTCAGGTGACTTACCTATCCTAGGGCTTTCCTCTTGGGATTATTGAAGATATTTTTAGAGTCTTATATTAGTCTTCCCTTCTATCATGCTCTAACATAAACTACACTACAATTCTTGTAGTCTTAAAGTCAAGGTGCCCTTTATGACTTTCTCCCATGAGGTAATCAAAGTGTGTCACATGGCTGAAATGTCACCATAGTGGCTTTGTTCTTGTGCTATTTTCCTAAGTTTTTTACCTATATGACAACATTCAGTTCCCATGAGCTATACTAAAAAATTTCAAATTAGAAATCTTAATTGCCAAAATTTGCTTCATTTAGAAGACAAATATCATAAACACGAGACTTTTAGTTATTATGTTGGGTTACTTTGTAGGTGGTGATATTTTTATATATCATATTGGCTTATATCTCACACCCCATTCTAGAACTCTGCTTACAATCTAAACTTTCAATCAACCAAATAGTGGTAAGTGTTCATACATAAAATATATTCAATGAAAAATTTACAACATCCCCTAAACTGATCTCAAAATTATTACACACGTAATGATTCTATCACTTTCAACCAATTTCAAATATATTGAAATGAAACTATCATTTTATTATATATTTACATCACAATCATTCTAAGCATTTCATAATGAAATCAAACATTTATTCCAAATGACCCAAACGGTCAAGACTGAGAGTTACATAGCCACTTTCTCCACTAAGATACATATTTCTAAATTCATGAATAGTTAGTTTCCACTTTGTTTTGTAGGATGAAGGATTCATGCCACTCATTTCACTATTCAACAATTCCTTAAGAGCATGAGAAACTATTTCCTTTCATGGAATTCAATAATGTAATTGATTATTCCATACAAGCAAGCATGCACTCAATGCATCAATCATATGTGCCTGTGGAAAAAATAGAGCACAATGGATCCATGCATTATTTTTGAACTACATAAATCCTTAAGGGCCTTCTTAAATTCCAAGACTTCTTCAAAGTCTTGACAACTAGAGAAAAAAAATGATCTCCCTATTACTCAGAGAAACATCTATTCTCTCATCTCTAGTCAAAGACAGACATATTTCAAATTTTCTTATCTACTTGCTCCCTCTTAAGCTAATATCTTAAATTTCAAGTTTGGGACAAATCCTTTTGTCACACAATTTTCTTCATTATTCCACTTCTTCTCCCTCTATTTCCAGAGCCATTGGAAACCTTCAATGTGTATCTACAATCCTCATTGAGAGGCCATGGAAGAACAACTTTTGCAAAGAATGTTAACTTCCTCTTGATCATGGCCTTCTTGCATCAACTTCATCCACAATGTCATCCTCATCTCATATCTTCTTTGCATGAAATAATATTTCTATCTTCAACGGAAACAACCAATTCAAGAGTTTGCTGCTTGGTAGGGTTTACAAACACTAGATTTTCATTTCATAATCAAGTGTAAGAATCCTAGAGCTGACATGCCCTTTCACATATCCAACATTGTCAACAATCATTCAAGAGAGTCCAATGATGATACGATTTATCTAAATAATTTAACCAGTATTATTTTGTTCATAAGAGCTTGGCCTTCATTTCAATGCGCAAATAATAACTTCATCATTTTTAAATAATATATGGAAGATATCTTTCCTAACATCAATAATTTCTCTACGATAAAATCTTCAATGTCTTAAGTCATTTGTGTCCATGACCTATCATAGTGCAGGGTTTAAAAATGAATTTATCATGAAAGCATTATAAATTCAAAGCTTGAAGAGGGGACCAACCTTTCCTTCTGAACTCAAGATATTTGAGCCAACTAAGTGACTTTAAAAAACTCATATTTAGATTTTTTTAGGCTAATTGCCAGGATTCTTCAAGTAAGCAACTTGATATTTTGGGCTCAGGTAAAATTATGATAAGTTCTCCCTTTGTTTCCAAATATATCATCATGATTATTAAGAGAAATTTAAAAAAAAATTCACTGTAAGTATACTTTATTCAAAGGTATACTTCAAATATACTTTCAACGATCAATTGCAATCTAGGGTTTATGACATAGTAAATTTTTTCAAAGAAATCATATGTTCAATACTTTAATCTGTGCAAAGGTCAAAAGCTTTCCTTATGTGGTTGTGACTTGATCCAAAACTTGCATAATAGAGGTCTCATTACTCTAAATTATTAGCTTTATGCTTCTTCTTGTAGGTATGAATTCCCATGATGAATTCAACACTATGTAGGATCAATTCTTCCTTTATACATGTAATCATCGTGGGGTTCATATAGATACTTTAGCCCAAAATATTAGTCCAAATTGAGAAATTTTCTTAATGCCTTCCAAATCTTCACAAAAAAGGATGAATTTGCTAACATTTCCAGAGTCACATCATTTCAGATCCTTACAAGATTAAGGGACTTGATTCAATATTAAGATAAACATCATATCGATATCATAAACACCATCATCAAAATAATCTAGGTCATCCCTCGTGACCTATAATAATCATGGCATATGTTGGTGTTAAGTTATGAATCATGCAATACCCAATTCCACATTAATTGTCAACCTGGAGCTCGACTGGTTATTTCAAGTCTGCAACGTATATGCAGGCCATAGTTTCCCTACCAACATTGAACATTTAATCATAACATAACAATTTGCAACAACAAGTTATAACTGTAACAACAAATAAGATGAACAACAAGTTAAGATTCACAACAACACATTGAAATCATTATACAACAAAGAGATAACACAACATATATAAACCTATGCACACATCTAATCCAACAACGCCTGGTCAGGAGAGTGGGACCACCTCCCTGATCAGGAATGTGGGAAGATTGAGATGTATAGAATACTCAAAAGATCGACAATTGTATTAATCAAAATATCATTACAGAGGTCTACTGTTACAACTCAAAAATATCGTATATCTTCTAGCGGTGGATTTCCAAACTTCATAATCACTACTTATACATTTCATTAATCAATTGACAGTGCCTAAGATTATGACAACTCTCTACATGTAAATACATAGTGGTTGCTTGAGATACAATAGAATTCAAAGATAGAACGTATGCTAGTCGATAGGTTGATCCACCATTACACTTGATACCCAAAGATAGCACTGCCAACTCAATAATCATCTTACGCTGAATCATGCCTTTAATCATCATTCCTCCAAATCTACACGAAAACTTAAGTTAGCAAGTCACTTAAGGCAATAATCTTCTATGACTACACTTCAATGATTAACAATACACAAAGATATGATAGTAGGTGTACCTTCACTGTTTAGAATGAAAGTTGACCAATAAGGGCATGAAATGAGTACAGGAAAGGGATTAAAAGGTGGGTAAAAAGTACGAAAAATTATCAACCAACATATCCCCCCAACTAGCCTTTCTACATGTCCTCATGGAGCTCGTGTCGTATGAAGATTTATTTTAGAGCCACTACGGTCAGCATGGAGTTGTGCAAGGTCATACTTTGCAGCCAATTCTATTCTGGGAACCTTGTATTCATTTGTATGAAGGAATTCCTTCTACCAATCCTTATGTACAACGTATGCTGGTGTGTACTTCTCAGCTGGAAACCAAACAATGGGAAAAAGAAATCTTAGACCTATCCATCAGGTCCCATAGCTTTGAATACATGCGATATGTCATGGTACTATATCCAAAGCTCAAACAAAAGTAGGGGCCCTAAAAGGTTTGTGTATCCTCACTGCAGTTGACGACAACACCCATAATTTATGACAGCTGGCCTAGGCCTCCTCCTGACAAGTAAAAATTTTCTTTGTACACATGTTGGTACACCACTTCTACATTACCAACATCTAATCCTTCCATCCTTCTATTCCCAAGAAGGTACAATGTTTGTTAAAAATATTTACAGCCTGACAATGCTCTACCCGAACTACAAGTGGCCTGTTTTCTTGGTTCTCTTCAAACGTGTCGAAGGACTTATTCCACTTAGCCTGGTTAAGGGTGAAAGAGGTGAAGGCTCTCAACTAAATATCCCCCACATATGGCACTATATGGAGTGATTGACTGGTCCCCAAAAAATAATCATGCATGTAGAGTTTTCACATTAAGTGTTGGTTCAAAATATTTTGACCCTTCAGGATCCGCAAAAACTGTATCAAATCTTTGATTTCTTGACTTATCTCCTAAAGGATGCTCTCCAAATAGAAGAATATGTATTGTTCATGGAGGAACAAAGAATATATATGAGAAGGAGGTTGGCATGCCATTACCTGCTACGCTAGAGCAAACATTTCATCTTTGTCATCCTTTAGTTGTTGCACCTGTTCTTCTAGTTCCTCAATCCTTTTCTTTTTCTTTTCTTGTTGCTACTTTTCTTTATCCATCTAAGTCATGTAATCAATCACTTCTCTTGTAGCTTGTTCTCAAATTCCTCTCACTCCTTCCTAGTGGGCTTCCAATGAGATAGACCCCCATTGAAGGTGAGATGTGGTAGCCTGCCATTTCTAAATTTCAGCAGCGAACAAGAATTCCCACAACTCAAACAAATGAGACAATGGTTTAGTTTGTATTGTTGCTAAAGTGGTCTCGGATCCAGGATCCGCAACAACCCGATCGACATTCTACATGTGTTCTTCACCCGTCTCTGTAAGCATAACACCTTCTTCCTTAACTTAATAATCTCAAGTTTTAATTGTATATTTTCTTTGAATTGTGACTGGTACCTTTATTGGATAGGGGCCTATATTTTTCCCACTATTCAATAAATTCTTGCTTGATAACAACCTCCTCCACTAGTTTTGTGATTGGTGTTGGATTTAGCATGTTGATGTTAGGAAACTCGTCTAGCATTTCCTGTTTCACCCTTATTTTAACTCTCTGCTCCTCAACTCAAGGGGCGGCCCTAACATCTTCCTCCTTAGGTCTTAAAACCTCTACATTTTCCCTGAATGACTCTAGAGCCACCGCAGGCTAAGATTTTTGACACATTTTTCCTGTCGCTGCTCTGTTGTCCCATTATCCTCATCCATTTGATAAAAAATTGGTTCTCACCCTTGTGGGTTGATACCAATAACAACGTTTTCTCCCAATAGCTTTGTGCGAACAACACTAGCCACAATTTCTTTAATCATTTTCTCATAATTTGGTTCTGGCCCTTGTGGGTTGATGCCAACAACAAAATTTTCTTCCAACGGCTTTGTGTGACCAACACCAGCCATAGTTTCTTTAATTTTCCCTTTGTTCGACATTGGTTCTTGTGTAACAATGTCGACAACCAATCCTTCAATCTGTCTAATTTTTCCAGTAGTTGACACTGCCTCTTGTGTGACAACATCGACAATGGTGCCTCTAGTTGTCCCTACAAATTTTAGTATCAGGGGAGAGATATTTTCTTTCAATGAGCATCTATGGGTCCAAAATTTTCTTGCCCCTATTGGCAGGGAGGCAGAAAATGGAGAACAAGGGATATCCTCCTCAATTTCCATCCTTTATGCAGCTGCTACTTTAATTCCTTCTCCTTGCCTTAGCATTTCTGCACTTTCCTTGTCCTTTTCTTGTGCCACCTGCTTTTCCATTTTGGCCACTTGGTTAGAAATCAATGTTAGTTCTTTTGTAACAATTTCAACCGTGAATTCCACTTCTTCCACTAGTTTCTCCATCACTTTGGCAAGTGATGTTGGTTCTTGTGTAACAACATCACCCGCGAATTATTCTACTGCCGACAATTCTTTCATCAGCTTAGTGGTCGATGTTGGTTATTGTGTAACAACATCGACTGCACTTCATTCCACTTCAATTGCTCCTATTTCTAAGCCAGAAATTTATGTTGGTTCCTATGTAGCAGCATCGCCTATACCTCCTTCTACCTCCATTTCTTATTCTTCTTCCAAGTCAACAGTCCATGGTGGTTCTTGTGTAACAACATTGTGTGTGGCCCTTTTCTCTATTGGTGATCCTGTTCCATCACCAAATTTTCCAATTGTTTGGCAGCTGAAACTAGTCCGTGTTTAATGACATCATTTGCGATTTCTCTTATACCACTAATCCCTCTTCCTCTCTTGCTAGCATCATGGCTGCATGTTCCTCTTCTGCCAATTTAGTGAATTGTGTCCAAGACACAAAAGTTTGTGCTAGGGCATGCACCAATAGCAACCTGATGAGCCCATGGTTTGTAAGGACCACCAATGGTTTCCGTGATCGATGAGCAGACTGTGCCATTAACTAAAGATTATTCCATAAGGAATGTGGAATATCCAGGGAATGCACACGACATAACCAAATGCATGCAAGAAGTTTAAAATGGTATTTGAATAGGGTAGCAAGCCGCCCTTCACAAGTGATGTATCGCTCCACAAAATAAACAACCTTGTCCCATGGATGTGGGAAGGAATTACGATCATATCCCCTTCCCTTTTGAACCACGATCTCTCCTACCTGCAAGAATAATTCCAGAAATTTTGGTAGAGGTGATTGATGGGTGAACCATTTCTACCCATCTTGCGGAAATCCGCTAATAGTCAAAATAACTTCCTCTATGATAGGAATGTCCAGCCCACAAACTCTGGAATAATTCCCATCCAAGTTCAATGCAAATTTGACTTTAATGAATTCATTGAATCCCTGCAACCTCTCAAAATAGGTATGCGACCCTGCATTCTGAAAAATATGCCATACATCTGGATGGCGTCAGACCTGCACTGTGTCTTCAATTTCATGCCTAACAGCTTGCCCACCCATTTTTCAAGTTTCTTTGTAGTAGCACTCAAAGTAGTAGCAAAGTCATTGAGGATAGTGTTAGCTGGTAAAGTTGCGATAATAGGGATTGTGGTTGCAAGGAATGCAGTAAAAGGGAAATCTGGGCGAATATTATGAAAAAACCATGGTGGATTATGGAAAATAATGGAAATTATTACAATGCGTTGGAAAGGACCATAATTCAATACAATCATACATAGTTCAAGTTCCAATGCATATGGATAATTGCAGAGGGTATAGTGGGGATGGAAATGCTAATGTGGAGTGTATGAGTTGGCGCGAGGTTCAACAACAATGATGATGAATAATTATTTCTATTAAATATAGCATGTTTAACATTAATATAGTACCTCCCCCCGACTAAGGGATGACCATCGACGATCATGTCTAGTCATGCCATAGGTGAAATGACAATCAAACCACGAAGTCAGTTGGGGACGTACCTGGTGACTTACCTTGATGTAGTAACAACACTAGAGGAGTAACAACACCGAAGAAGTAACAACACCAGTGTACTTAGAAAAAAATCGCGACGAATGCAATAACAACAATGGAGGAGTAACAACACCAATGGTGTAACAACACTAGCAAAGTACCTGCAAGAAAAATAATGATAGAGTAGTAAGAACATTATATCTTATATATCTATTATATATATATATATATATATATATCTATATATATATATATATATATATATATTAAGCAAGAGGTGTAGAGGAAGAATTCTCTGCACTAACAATCTCAAAACCAGAATTATCAGAGAGATGTTTAATAAAGAAGTCTTTGGAAATTGGACGGTGATATAGTCTGAGGCGATGTCCATTTACAACTAGGGGAGTATATGCCTCATCAATTGTTATGAGTCTAACAGTCTAGTTATCAAACACCATGTCAACTTCATATGGTCCCATGCATTTGATGAGCCCCAGAAATGGGTAACTATATGAGCTCATTTGCCTATTGTTTCCATTTAATCCACCATTCTCCATACTTTTGTGCATGTTTTTGAGTATGTTTATGTTAATTGAGTGAATGGGGATAGCCACTTTACCACAAAGTCTAATGAGCATTGATTGCAGATTTTTGGACATTTTTAGACCAAGACCAGGGATTTATGAGTAGATTGACAGTAAAAACTCGAAGAAACCATACTGAGGACTTATAGGAAGGATGTCTCTTGCATTGATAACCCCTTCCTCGAGTTCTCCACCAGTAGCTTGGAGTTTAAAGGCCGCCACATCGATAATCACAAGGGCAGCCGAGCGAGTCTAGTGAAGTTGCTATTATCTACAAGTTTTGGCAGCCGAGTTCCTAAAGTTTAGGAGGACTGTTGGGAGTCCTAAACTTGTATAAATAAGAAGGCCTTAGGTCTCAATAGGTTCGCTATTTAATAGTCTATTTTCGCACTTTAGTGCAGCTCTGCCTTCAGCTCATTTTCGAGCTCTTTCTGTAGACAGTTTTGTGATGTGACTATTATTTTTTGATCAATGAAGATGAATTCATCCTTGAACCAACACTGATCTTTCTAAGGGAACTGTAGATCTTGGGGTTGGGCCCAACTCAAGTGCCTAGTACCTCCTTCTTGTATTTATATGTTTTTTTCTTGCATTCATGACATAATTTCTATTGTTTAGATTAAATCTTGCCTTGTTACTTAGGTTGTTTTTTATGATCAGAATAGTTGTTCTAGTTTCAATATTGAGTAGGTAGTTTGCTGCAATAATAGAAGAAGATTCACAAAAAGGCCACTAAGCAGGCCTTGATCTCCTTTCTCCTTCTGTGGGACCATTAATTGAAACCAAGGCACTCTTGTTGCCACCAAAACACTGTTTTTGCTTTCCAATGCAATTGCTAGTGAGAGATTTTGAGTTGGAGAAATTAATGTTAGTTGTATTTACATGATTAGATATGTTCTTATTCAATTTCCATGGCTCTCTTGCATCATTTCCTTTCCATAAAATTTTATTCAACACTTTTATGGTTTTTAGGGCAGAATTAGGTTAAAATAGGTAAAACTCTGTTTTTTTAATTCTCCTTCAATCAATTTTTAGAAGCAAGTGTGCAGCTCATTTGAATACCATCCCAGCTTATCATCCTTTCATCACACAACCTGCTCAAGTCCATATCTAAAGGTTTTCTCCACTCATTCACCACACATTCCCAAACAGCCATAATTTCTACATTTTTGTGCAAAATCGCTTTCTTATCCTTTGAACCAATCCAACCATCTCCTTCATGTTTGATCTTCATTGACAGAGTCCTAGACCCACTCACACCCTCATCCAACCTTCATTTCCTTTTTCCGACCATTTTTCCACCTCCAAACCTTCAAAAATCACTTTCAGCCTCTTCCTGTAGAACTTCCTGTAGATCCCCTATAGACTTCTTGTAGAAGTTCATGCGAGCGATTTTTTGAAATCTGATCACAATGGAATTCTCTAGAAGGGTGCTAGGGACTCCTTAGGTTATCTCCACACCTTCCTCATCATCTGCAACAACCAACTCCATCTCCCTTCGCCAACAAACCTCTACACAGTCACAAATAGTTAAAACACAAACATAATAATTCTGCATAAAATTGCTCAAAAGTACAAAAAGATGGTTCTTCCACATTTTCCTTTAGAAGTCGCTTGAGTACATGTATTTTACCTTGACAGTAGTCCATGGCATCCATTTCAGTAGTTTCAACTCTTTTTCTCGCAAAAGTAGGGTTAGTGGGTAAAAGTAGGGTTTGCTAGGGTTTGCATTTCCTTTTAGTTTTCATCTTCTTTCTGCAAGTAGAATAGCCTCTTTTGAGTTAGCTTTCTTCCATCACAGATAAAATCTTCTTCTGAGAACTCATAGAAGTTGGCTTAAGCTCCTAGCGAACTTGTGCCAGTTGATCAAGTGACAGCCTACAGTAAGAGCTAGTACTTGTGCATACATCGTCGTTGCTTCCAAGTTTGTTACAAACTACCGGGTTGATAAAAGTAAAGAAGGGAGCCCTAGGAGTTGCAGCATTATTGCTGCAATACTGGAGCTCACCACCTCTTTTTGGCACTGTTGTTGGGGAAGCGTCAAAGTATTTGTGATTACTACTTTTCTTCTATTTTCTACTGCAACATTCTGCTAAGTAGTTTATTTTAGCAAGAGTAGAGTAGTTGTCTCATTTCCCTTCCGCAATTTCATTTTTGCAAAAGTAGATTAGACATTTCCTACTTTCATTTAATTTTAGCAAGTGTAGATTAGACATTTCTTGCTTTCATTTCAATTCTGCAATTTCATTTTAGCAAGCGTAGATTAGACATTTCCCGCTTTCATTTCAATTCTGCAATTTCATTACATCAAGACTAGATTATACATTTCCTGTTTTCATTTCAATTCTGAAATTTCATTTCAGCAAAGTAGATTAGATATCTCCTGCTTTCATTTCAATTCTGCAATTTTCATTTCAGTAAGTTTTATTTTAGTTGGCTGCAATTTGCTGTTCAATCCATTTCAAGTTTTTGCAGGTACAAGCAGAAAAAGAAACACAAAAATCCAAAAAAGAGATTCTCTTTCATGCCTTGTAGGAACAGAGACAATTCAAGAAAATTCCTACCCAACACCCCCAACACATCACTAAGTCACCCTTCTCTCTTCTTTGGTGGCAGTGATTTAGAAGAACCTATAGATGAACCTCCAGAGATATATGAAGATCCTATAACAGAAGAAGAGCAAGAAAACATTCCTCTTGAGACGATGGCTAAAAACATAAACGGTAGAGGAAATAGGGAGAGAATAGAAGGCACATTTCCATCTGAGAGACCAATGGGGACACAAATAGGAAGAACATAAGTCCCTTAGCCTTACCTCACTTCCATGGATTGACTACTGAATACCTTGATACCTTCTTGTTTGAGTTTGCTGTCCTTTGTCGAACCTATGACTATGCAGAAGATGAGCAAAAGTTGAAACTCTTTCCCTCTACCCTCAAGGATGCAGCACTATGCTGGTTCATGGAGTTACCTGGAAACAATATCACAACTTGGGCTCAGATGCAACAAGCATTTAACAACAAATACCGGGATTACTATCGGTCAAAGGAAACAAAGGAAGAAATCTTTCGGATGACCATGGGAAGTGATGAATCTTTAGAAGACTATGAAGAGAGGTTTAAACTAAATTATAAAAGGGCCAGGTGCACACTTGACCCCGAATCTCTGAAGCTGGTTTTTCTCTGAGGAGTCCCTGAAGACCTTCTAGATACCCTCCATTTGTTGGATGGGGGAGACATCTACCAGCTACCTTATGATGACCTAAGGACTGTGTTTAGAAACCATTCTAGGGTAGCCAGAAAAAGAGGTAGGGGAAGTCAATTTTTAGCTAGTGCCCCCTTATTGAAAAATGAATTTGCAAATTAGATGGAAGATTTCAGAAGTGAGATGAGACAGACCATTGCCATGCAAATGGATACCTTGCGAATCCAAAAGAAGCAAGAGGAAGCTGAGAGGGCTTTGGCCATCTTTTGTCCCAGATGCACTAGAAAGCATCCTAGGAATGAGTGTCCATTGCACTTCGTAGAAGTGTGTTTTGTCTATGAAGAAGATCATCCTACCAATCAGTGTCCATCCTTACCCAGATTTAAAGCTATGCACCAAGGGGATGAAGGAGCCACGAAACCACTCTACTTCATGAACCAAAGGAGGCCACATGGACCCAGAACGTACTAGCAGAGAATGCAAAGGACCTCCCAGACTTATTACCACCCCAATCAATCCACTGACATACCTTCTTGGGGTCCCCCTGCTCATCCTTCCTGGTCCACACCCCCTCCTTGGTCTTATCCATCTCAATACTGTACTCAACCTACTGCTCATTCATTTCATTCTCATGTTCAGCCACAACCTCAGTGGAATGCACCTCATTAGGGGTGGAGCCCTCGATACAACTCTCCTCCTGCTCTTTTGCCTCCACCACCTGCTCAACCACAACCATTACCTTCTGCTCCTCTAAGACAACTCCAAATACCTGCTCAACTGAACCTGAACCCCAATAACAGATAGGCCCAACAGGTATATACTGGAAAAACAACATGCCCTACCTATGCTGTGGAGATTTAGGAGATCAACCTACGATCTAGGAAGGTCTTCCCAGATAGCCAACCTCCTCCTAGGGAGGATGAAGAAGAGAAACAGGAAAGTGAACGAAAAGCCATTCTGCCCTTTCTTGAGAGACTAACTAGAACCACATAACTGACCCCAGAAGAAACTGAACTTTTGGGAGAACTAAAACAGTTATGTGTAAAAATACCCCTTCTCCAAGCCATAAAATATGTGCCCATATACAACAAGATGATCAAGGAGAAGTGATTTAAACACCCAGGCATGTGAAGGAGAGATGCCCCAACTATCAATGTCATAGGACAACTGTCCAATTTGATGTTGGGGTAGGTAATTTGTCCGAAATATCTAGACCCTAGGAGTCCAGTAGTCGATGTCCACAGCAATGGCACCATAATCCCCCATACCTTGCTTGATCTAGGGGCTGCCATTAATGTGATGACCAGGGACACTATGCTCAAGCTCAACCTTCAGGGTTCCCTAAGAAAGACCATAACAGTACTGCAGTTAGCAGACCACTCCACCATGACCCCCAAGGGGATTGTGGAAGATGTCATGGTCTCTATTGATTCTCAAGAGTACCCGTCTGATTTCTTGGTCCTCCAACCCAAGGCAAAGCTCACTGGGTTTCCTCTCATCCTGGGAAGACCTTGGTTGGCTACTGCAGATGCCTACATTAGCTGTCGAGCTGGGAACATGAATTTTGGTGATGCAACTCATGCTGCTTCAAACACTAAGATACTTGCTAGAGAGATGGGAATTCGTGTGAGTTGTACAGGTACTTATTGTAAACATGAATGTAGAATGGTTCAAAGAGCAAATTAAAGATTTTAATCAAGAATGAGCATATGTCCAAGCGGCTAGTCCTCTATCCTCTTGCCCAACCTCTACTAAAACATGATTTATCCCTCTGGTTGGAGGAGGAAGACGAGGATGAAGTCTACTCCACACCATTGTGTATAGTAGAAACTACCATGGGGGGTCCACAAGCCGAGGATGATCTTATTGAAAACTTGATCCAGAATCTACCCCCCCCAGTGAATTTCCATTAGAAGAGTTGGTGGAAACCCAAGCCAACGCCTCAGTTGATCTCTGTGTGGCTGATCCGACCTCTCTCTGAGTTAAGAATGTGGAACTTGGTCCAGAAAGAACCTTGAGGATCAACTCAGCCCTATCCACCTCTCAGGAGAAAGACTTGTGTAGCTTATTGAAGAATCACTTGGATGCTTTTGCTTGGAGTTATAAGGAGATGAAGGGAGTCCACCCTTCTGTCTGTACTCATCAAATTTACATTAAGGAAGATTGTAAGCCAGTTAGGCAACCTCAAAGGAGGATGAATCCAGCCCTTAAGGGCATTGTCAAAGAAGAACTGCAAAAATTGCTAGATGCAGGATTCATCTACCACATCTCTAACATCGAATGGGTTTCTCCTTTAGTGTTAGTGCCAAAGAAAAACAAGAAGTGGAGAATCTGGTTATATTATCAGGAACTAAACAAAACCACCAAGAAGGACCATTTTCCTTTTCCTTTCATAGATCAAGTGTTAGATGGCCTAGAAGGGAAGAAGTTTTTCTCTTTCTTAGATGGGTTTAGAGGGTACAACCAGGTCCAAATCAGCCCAGAAGACCAATATAAGACCACTTTCACCTGTCCATGGCATACCTTTGCCTATCAGGTCCTTCCCTTTGGGTTGTGCAATGCTCCTGACACTTTCTAGAGAGTAGTATTGAGCATATTTGTTGAGCTGGTTCATGATTCAGTAGAAATCTATATGGATGTCTTTACCCCTTATGGTTCCAACTTCCAAGAAGCATTGACTAACCTGGGAAAAGTTTTAGCCAAGTGTATTGAAATGAACCTATCCCTCAGTCCTGAAAAATGTGAATTCCTCATGACTGAAGGGACTGTGCTAGGTCATACAATTTCTCAGAAAGGATTACAGGTGGATCCCAACAAGATTTCTATTATCCAAAGGGTCCCACCTCCTCAAAACGTAAGAGATGTTCGGAGTTTTCTAGGTTTACAGAGTATTATAGAAGATTCATTAAGGATTTTAGCAAGCTAGCCTCTCCATTGTCTGGTCTTTTGGGGAAAGATGTTGAGTTTATATGGACTGACAACTGTCAAGAGGCTCTGGATACCTTGAAAGGTAAGCTAGTAACTGCCCCAATATTGAGAGGTCCAAACCGGGCCCTACCTTTCCACATTCACACAAATGCCTCGAACAAAGCTATAGAAGTAGCCCTAGGACAAGTTGAAGAGAAGCTACCATATGCCATATATTTTGTCAGTAAAAACCTGTCTAAGGTAGAATTAAACTACGCGGTAACGGAAAAAGAGCTCCTAGCTGTAGTCCATTTCCTAAACAAGTTCAGGCACTACATCAATAGTTATCAAACATTCGTACACACTGACCATGCTGCAATTAGGTTTTTGATGAATAAACCAGATGTAAATGCTCGTATCATTAGATGGTTACTTTTGCTGCAGCAATTTGATTTGTCTATTGTTGATAAGCCAAGTAAAGAAAATGTTGTTACTGATTTTCTGTCTAGACTAGATCTACTTGCAGGTGAAGAAGGAATGGTGGATGATCAAATGCTAGATGAACACTTATTTGCTATTTCAGTACTCTCTCCATGGTTTTCTGATATAGTAAATTACTTGGTTTCAACATATTTTCTGCCACACCTGTCCTTAAAAGAGAAAAGTAAGATTGTGAGGAAAAGCGCCCCATTCACTTGGATTGGGGCAACTTGTTCAAACTTGGCCCAGATCAAATTTTGAGGCGATGTTTTAGGGAGGAGGAAGTATTTTACATCCTCTTAACCTGTCATGATGGACCTTGTGGGGGCCACTTTATAGCAAAAAGGACTACTTTCAAGATTTTACAGGCAGGTTACTATTGGCCTACTCTCCATCAAGATGTCAAGAGATACATCAGCCAATGTGACTGATGTCAAAGGATGGGGAAACCGACTCCAAGGGATGAGATGCCCCTGCAACCTCAAGTGGCTTTCGAGCCATTTGAGAAGTGGGGCATGGACTTTGTGGGTCATATCAACCCTCCCTCAAAACATAAGTCTTACATCATTGTGTGCATGGACTACTTGACCAAGTGGGCAGAAATAAAGGCAATCAAAGCAGAAACAGAGGAAAAAGTAGCCGAGTTTTTAAGGGAAAATATCTTCTACAAGTTTGGCTACCCAAGAGAGTTAGTTACAGATCAAGGAAGTCAGTTCACCTCCAATTTAGTTGAAGACCTGCTCACACACCACAATATTAAGCACAAAACTTCCACCCCTTATCACCCCCAAGCAAATCGACAGGTGGACGTCACTAACAAAGCTTTGGAAGAGATTTTGACTAAGGTAGTGAGCAACAATAGAAACGATTGGGCAGACTGATTGGTTGAGGCCACCTGGGCCTATAACACTACTTGGAAATTTACCACAGGTTTCACACCCTATGAGCTTGTCTATGGGAAGAAGGCTTTGCTGTCCATAAAATTTGAATATAACACATTAAGGTTGGCATCTCAGCTGGACCTAGACCTCAGCCATGCACAAAAAGAAAGATTGCTTTAGCTAAATGGATTAGATGAACAAAGAATGCAGGCCCTTCTCCACTTAGAGGTAGTCTAGCTTCAAATAAAAATATGACATGACCAACACCTCAGAGAGAAACAATTTCCGCCGGGAGATTGGGCGCTGCTGTATGATTTAAGGTACAAAGATTTCAAGGGCAAGCTAAGAACCAGATGTCTGGGACCATATATAGTAGAAAAGTGCAATGACAATGGTTCAGTCCTTATCCAGACCATTGATGAAGAAGCCATCCCGATGCTCGTCAATGGGCATCTATTGAAAATCTACAGGAAGCCCCTTTCTAAGCAGGAGCTCATTGAAACTCTCGGTAAATTAGTGCTGGTAGTGGAGCAGGTCCCTGTCTCCACTCCACCCACACCCTGAGTAGGAAAAAAAAAAGAAAAAAAGAAAAGAAAAAGAAAACAGAGAAAAAAGAAAATGGAATAAAAGATCCCTGGGTGAAAAC
This sequence comes from Pinus taeda, assembly GCA_000404065.3. NCBI lineage: Eukaryota > Viridiplantae > Streptophyta > Pinopsida > Pinales > Pinaceae > Pinus > Pinus taeda. The sequence goes on along the minus strand of APFE030722009.1, from coordinate 191,310 downwards.
CTGTTGGAGGCACTCAGGGCAAGCAGTGAGGGTGGAAACCTCCTGGAGGCACCCCAACTGTCTTGAAAAAAAGAAAAAAAAGAAAAAGAAGGAAAAAAGAAGGAAAAAACCTAACTTATTTTGAATAAATTGCAGGTTGCAGGAAGGTCATTGAGGGAGGGTTGCACAAGAGGAAAATACATGATAGGCTGCATGCACCCTTCACAATCCATCACCGCATCACTACTATCCTTTCCCATGTTTTGGTATCATTTGTTCTGGAATTCCGCATCCTACATGAAACTCTGTGTTTTCTACAAGAGGATCCTGTAGGAATTACAGGAAGGCCAAAATCCATTTTAAAACAAAACACTAGGGTTGGAAATTCATCTAGAAGCCCTATGAACCTCTTTACCACCATCCATCTTCCGATTGTGCCATTCCATCCATATACACCTACATGTCCACTCGTTTTTGTCCTTGCACAACCACATATAGATATTCTATTTTTGTCATCCTGCGAACACACAGCGAAAAGAAAAAATGACAAATCAAGGCAGCAGTAGTTTCACTCATCCCTACCTAATACCCTCCAGCTGTGATTTCTTCTCAGTTGAGACCTTCTTCAGCAGTTTTAGCCCTGCCCACATAGTAGCTTGAATTTCAAGAGGAGAAGTAGCTACAGGAAATCCTACAGGATTCCTGTAGCAGCTGATACCTTTGAAAAACATATTCTAGAGACACGGTCAGCGCAACAGGACGTATGAAGAGCAATGTTTGAATGAGAGATAATTGGGAAAACCCAAGGCTGAGTATGCAAAGCACAAGCAGCAACAACAACAAGGAAACGAAGTGCCAAAATTCAGAACATCCATAACACACCAGCGACTGAGCAGGTAAGTTCCTAAACCTATTCCTCGATTGCATGAATAATATTTCAAAACTGCATGAACTGTGGGAATGTTCAATTACGTGGAATCGATGGCCAGCTAACTGGCCACCCTCATTCAGTTCACACCCTGTCACAACATTCAGTTGAGGCATGTCGAAATTCAAACTGCTGATTAGATACACAGTCAGCAAGTGTGACATGTCAACTCGAGAAGAAGACATTTGAAATTGGTAGTGGTGGTGGCGGATAACGTGAGTAAGGGAGGTGATGACGGTCAAGCGGCATGAGGAACCATAATGGCACTGGGATCAAACCAACAGTCCAGATGGGGATAACGTACCCATTAGGCCACCTCATTTCCTCACCATGGGTTACGCCAATAGTTAAGTACAATGCACTCCAAGCCTCCACCACCCTTTTGGTTCATTTGCATGTTACGAAGCTCTCGACTGCAGTGTTCGTCTACCACCTTCAGAGTAGCAAACCAGTCGTCCTCCGCCAGTTTTGTATTATTTTTTTGAAACCCTCTTGCCTAACGGGCTTTATGGGAGCCCTGCTGCATTCTACAGGAGCCAAAGAATTTCTATAGGAAAACTTCTACAGGAAAGTCAGAGAACAGCCAACAGAAGGAAAGCCTGGGATTTTTACCAGAATTCAAGCTTAAAGCAAGGTAGGCTCGGGAAACCTCCTTGCATAGGGCTTATTTGCATAAGGTGGTGCATTAAAAACACAGAATTGGATTGAAAGAAAGGAGAATGAATGGGAGCAGTAGCAGCAAGAAACATCCCTTGAAACCTTAGTAAAAGAAGCAGCAATTGTGCTGGCTGCATTGAGCACGCCAGCAAAACAAAAAGGAAAAAGGAAAAGATAAGTATCCATGTATTTCAAGGCCAGAAGGAGCACCAAGATAAAGGTGGGCAAGCCCCAGCCACCATCAAAAGAACCTATAATAATTGAGGATGCCCCTACTGGGAAAAAGGAGGAATCTCCCTCCAAAATATCTATCACTTATGAGAGAGGAAGTCCCAAAACTTCCACCTGGAAAGAAAGAATCAGACTGATGGACACAAACATAGTTCTACAGGAAGCTAAGAGCTCTCTACAGGAAACGCTAACCAAGCTAAAAGAGACTAAAAAATTGGAAGAGGAGGCAGCGAAATAATTACAAGAAGAAGACAATATAGAGGAGATACCTAAACCAAGCCTTCAGCCTAATTTTGGATCATATTACAACTTTCTAGATGGTGGGAAGATCATCCCATAGAAATTCGCTATACCCCTTTTCTTTGAATTAGAACAAGAAAGAATTAGAACACACACTTGGATGAAAATTGCTAAATCCAAGGGAGTTTCTGATATAGGCCACATGGAATAATAGATGAAAGAATTAAGAAGGGAGTTGGCAATGGTGAGACACACTGAAAGCATTAAAAGAGCCCAACTACAGGAGGAAAATGCACTATTGAAAAAGCAGGTACAGCAACAGGAAATTCAAAGGGTAGACATAACATAAATTTTTGAAGAGTAGCGACTATAGGAAGGTCCCCTAGGAGGACAGGAAACAACATAGGAACAACAGCCAAGGGAAGAGACACAACCTGATGTTGAAATGATGATAATGTAGCAACAAGAGAGGGAGTCTCAAGCAGCAGCTGAATACTGATGTTGAAATAGAAGTTGCAGGAGAGAACAATCGAAGCCTTGCAATGTAGACAACTGGCCAGATCTTATGCATTTTATCTTAAATTTCAATGTCTCCAGTTCCAAATCAAAACATTGGCCCAAAGGGGCACAATCCCTTTCCAAAATAAGGTCAGTTTATGCATCTGTGTGCTACTAGTTCGGTTGAGGACAAGGCCAAATTAGTAGAGATTTACTTACATAATATGACACTCCTTGATGTGAACTTTTGGGACCTCAATGCTGCATTAGGAGATGTACGGCTCATGGCTATGGCTTCCTGGATGAGCCATGAGGAAAAAAGAGCAGTGGAAGTTCAACGGATCATGGCCAAAGAATTGAAAGAGCCCCTGCTAATCAGGGCAGAACCAAAAGACCCCTCAAATCTCATATATGTTGGCATTATGATGCATGTGTTGTACTTGATGGCAACCCTCTCATAGAAGATCATCTCACTTGTATACATTCAGATGAATCGACAGAAGAAATATCAGATGTGACAGAGTGCATGGGTTACCGGACAACAAAAAGGGATCAGATGACAGTTCACAAGTAAGCTTTGCCATCAAGTCCAAAGGGGGAGATTGGGCATAATGGCTAAAGTGGTACTTGATGGCAACAACCCATGCATGGCTCTCAATATGATGAGAATTAAAAAGTTTATTCATGTGGAGAAAAGTTCACGGAATTTTATGCAGAGAAAAGCTTATTTCATGTGGGAAAACTTACCTTTGGTCCATGGTAGTTAGTCCTTGGAATTTGAACCTATGGAGAAAAGTTTATTTCATGTGGGAAAACTTACCTTTGGTCCATGGTAGTTAGTCCTTGGAATTTGAACCTATGGTTTTTGGACCATGGCATCTCGACAAACGTGTTGATCCCTAGTATTGAGTTGATGGTATTGATTTGTTATGGTTTTGGCCCATGGTATTGTTTTATTTTATTATTATTATTGAGCTCCATGATCCATGATTTGAGGAAGAGCTTGCCTATATAAAGCAAAGGAGATCATTTGGCTTAGGCATGCTTTTGGGTTGAATATCTTAAGATCTGAAATATTGGGTTATTGTTTCCAAAGCTCGATCTATATGAAAGTGAAGTGGAAAGAGAATCTGTGAAGGGTGATCTCTCGAGCGCTGCAGCTGTGGAAGTGTGGAGGCACCACAGAAGGCGCAGTGTGGAGACGCCACAGAAGGCACAGTGCGGAGGTGCCACAGAAGGCGCAGTGCGAAGGCGCCACAGAAGGTGCAGTGCAGAGACGCCACGAAGGCGCCACAAAAGGCGCAGTGCGGAGATGCCAGAGAAGGCACAGTGCAGAGGCGCCATAGAAGGCGCAGTGCGAAGGTGCCACAGAAGGCGCAGTGCGAAGGTGCCACAGAAGGCGCAGTGCGGAGATGCCACAGAAGGCGCAGTGTGGAGACGCCACAGAGGTGCCACAGAAGGCGCAGTGCAGAGACACCACAGAGGCGCCACAGAAGGCGCAGTGCGGAGGCGCCACAGGAGACGCCACAGAGGCGCCACCGAAGGCGCAGTGCGGAGGCGCCACCGAAGGCGCAGCTGCGGAGGTGCGCAACGCCACAGAAGGTGCAGCTGCGAAGGTGCGCGGTGCCACAGAAGGTGAAGTGCGTAGCGACACAAGCCAGAGAAAAGGAAATTGTGTATCTGTCTTAAGATCTTTTGTTGACTGATTTTTTTGTTGATAAAGTGTTCTGGGTTTAGTTTACTGTTATTGTGGATCTGGTTATCTGGGTGACTTACTGGTACTTGATGATCATTTGATATTTATGGATCCAGTTTTGAAAATTTATGAAAAGTGGTCCTTGAAAGAAAAGAAGTAGGGGGTTGTAGCTCCCTTCCAGGAGAGACTGGAAAACGAGAGAGAGTTGTAGCTCTCTGCAGGTTGCAGCCTGCGTACTTGTAAAGGACTGCACCAGTACAAGACCATTGTAAAAGGAGTTTCTAATTTGAAAGAAGATAGAGACATATTGCAGCAGGTGGTTTTCACCCACATTGGGTTTCCACCTTATATCTGGTGTTCTTTGATTTGACTATCTGTTTTTCTT